>JARHVA010002141.1:2322500-2420000 GCA_037957365.1 Torreya grandis
ATTTAAAATATTTGGTGTAAATTGATAGCATCATCTTGTCAATTTTTGTATTTTTATAATAAATTATACACATAAAATTTAACTTTTTTATGAATGTAATCATGAAAAATTATGAGTGATGGCACGTTGATAAGTTGATCCTACTTTTTTGAATCCAAAAGGAATGAAAATATAGTAGAATGTTCCCCAAGGTTTGATAAATAATCTTTCATCTTGATCAATAGGTATAATCTTGATTTGGTTCTATCCAAATAAGTCATCTATAAAATATAACATTTCATGCCTTATTATAGAATCTAGATCATATCTATGTGGGGTTGAGAAAGTCATATTTGGAACAATATTTATTGAGATTGTGGTAATATTTACAAGATCAAATTTCTCCATTTGAACTTATTATTAGGAAAATATTAGAAACCCACTTAGGATAGTAAACAACATGAATAAATTTAGTTTTTAATATTGATTGAACTTCACTTTTGACAAACAAAGCATCTTGAGGATGCATTTCTATTATTTTTTTATTGATTTTTTTGGCATCAGAATAGAAAATATTGTTTTGAAAATCCATCTTGGGGTCAATATGAGGCATATATTTATAATACCATATAAATAATTTTGGGTAATCATGAAGAGCCTACTGAATAGCCTTACCTTCATTATCTTGTAATATGGTGGCCAATAGTACTGGTCATGGGTCCATTTCAATACCAAAGTGGAATGCAACCATTTATTCATTAATTATGTTAATTTTTCCTCCATAAATTGAGTATTAGGAATAATAAATTAGGACCATAGAATTATTTTTGTGGTATGACATCACTAATTTCTATAAAATATGAATGTGCATTGTATTTGTAAGTAAAATGTATCTTATGGTGAAAAAAGGGTTATCATCACCTGTAAAAATATATTCTAAAAGAATCTAATCATTTAAAAATACATCTAATTCTAGAATTATAGGTGAAGGAAAGTCATAAATGAGCTCAATAAGTATAATAATTACAACTATGAGACATGGTTGACTTGATTATGATCCATATACCACTCTTTAGAAGTAGATATAAATGTGGGGAATTTCATGGTAGTATGATCCCTAAAGAAGAAGATTGATTATTATAACCATGGCTGGATTAGATTTTATTATTGAAAGGCACAATATAATCAATGATATATTGAGCATCTTTACCTATTCCTTATCCAGTAGTATAATTATAATTTTGTAATTATTTATTACCAAAATTATTATAAATGAAGAGGGAAAAGGGTCAACTAAATGTTGTACAAGAGAAGAGAACTCAAAGTTGAGAGGAAATGTTGGTATGTCCCTAGAAAAAGGCTGCATATATGGAATATAAGGATCAATAGCATGTACTAGAGCACAATATCTAGAAGGTTATCGATCCAAAGGGCATGTTTATATATATCCTCAATAAATGAATTTCATGTTTGCATGCAAAGTAGAATGAACTAAAATAATGTCATGAATCCAATGTCATCCTAATAAAAAAATGTAATTAAGATCATTACCCATAAATTTACATACCATAATGAGAGTAAATAGGACTAACCTGATATTCAATGTAATTTTACCAAGTACTTGATGTAAAGTATTATAAAAAAAATGAATAGGGTAAGTGCAAAAAGCTAGGGGATACAAAGTGGCCTACCCATGGACATGATTTTTGTGAAATTTCATAAATCTAAAATTTAGTAGATAATTTGATATATCTAATCCCCAAATTTGAAGATGGTGTAATAATATGAAATGTATATTTTCAAGTCTAGTTTCCAAGACACTATTTTTTTTAATAAAATGGTTAAGTATAATAAGGTCAAACATCTAGAATTTAAAGAGAAACTATTATTTTTTTAGAAAACATGTTAGATAGATGGTAGTGATGTGCACCATTTTTTTAGCAGCATTTAATATTGTTTGAAACCCTTTGGGGAAATTTTAAATAATATCTTGTAGTAAGTCACCTATATTTTTTTATTTTTTCAATGAATACTTTTTTTTATTGAATTTTACAAGTAAATAGATAATAAAATTTGACAAATAAATGGATAGATGTCCATGCGATATGCCTAACTACCTCAAAAAATGATTTTTTAAAAATCTGTGTAGAGTTTGGCCTACATGGTCACATATAGCTTGCTTTTCACTTAGATCAAGGAAAGATAAAATACATGAACATATATAGGCATGTATGTTTGTGGCATGTAGTGGCCTAAATAAGGCATAGTTAGAAATCAACGTAATTTAAAACATTAAATTAGTCCAAAAATTATAAAAGCATATTTTTTGAAAGAGGAGAGTGTGCTTGTCGTGATGGTGTAATGTTTTTGAATTTTCACATTGAAATTATTAGTAGATTTGGAAATCAAAGTTGAAATTTATTGTGCATTTTCATACCTTTCAAAACTCAGCTATACATTGATAGTCGAAGCCTTTGTCTTAGGAATCCAAGCCGTTCCTGAGCCAAAAACCATGGGAATTGAATTAAAATTATAATACCATGATCACATTAATAACACAATTGAATTATTAATTACATTATTAATTTGATTGTGTTATTTAATAACATAATCATGTTAATAATGTGATTTCATTGCATATTCTCAACACCCTAAAACTAGAATAGGAGCCATTAGGCCTATTAGTCTTAAGATCAAATATTGGTTGATTAAGATTATTATTTGGGTCCAATGTTCTTGTAAAGAATTTATAACATTGAATGATAATTGGAGATGTATTAACCTATGAATCCATTTATTATTTTTTTGATCCTAATATGGAGTTCAATCAAGCCAATATACCCATATTGACATTAGATAGACATAATTCCTTGAATGAAGCTTGGTTGGACCCAACTATGTATCAAAACTAAACTAAATACTTGGATTTTTAATAATATGTTGTACGATTAGAGACCTAATCGACATTATATATACATAATTCCTTTCTCAAGGTTGATTTAACCCTGATTGTGTATTATATTGAACTAAATATCCAATTAGTTTAATATAGAGTTCTATAAAATCCCTAATTGACATTATATTTAAGGAATTCCATGGAAAGGGACCAATTACTCTTAATTACAAATTTTTCTAAAGAAAATAATTGATTGGTTAAATGTGATGTGAAATTAGGAAAAAATATTCATGATGGAAATTAGATGGACACAATTTATTGTATAGGGTGAAAAATCCCTTAACTAATATTCTAGGTAGAAGTAGTTAATTACATAGGACTTGGTTTTCCTCAATTATGTAAAGTATTAAAAAAATATCAATTGATTTAACATGGTGTAATTAGAACCACAAATGACATTAGATGGATTTAATTTCTTGATTGGGGATTAAGTGGCCCCAATTATATATCATGTTAAACCTAAATACTCAATTGGTTCAATACATTGTGCAATCGGGGATAATGGAACCAAAATAGAACATTATATGGACAAATATAGTTTCATGGGGCTTAGTTGGCCCCTATTATGTATAAGATGAAACCAAATACATGATTAGCTAGATATAGTTTAAAATCAGGGCCAACAAAGTTGTAATTAACATTAGATATATACAGTTACTTTCATGAGCCTTGGTTGGTCATAATTGCATATTAAATTGAACTAAATATTTGGTTGATTCAATATGTTATATATTTGGTACCAATAGAACCCCCTGTCGACAGTATAAGGATGAAATTTATTACACAAGGCTAATTTGGACTAAATTTCACATCATATTAAACCAAAAAATCTTTTAGTTTAATTTGCAACACAATCAAAATACCAAGTGTTATTAGATGGATGTAATTCCTTATAGAGGGTTCAATTGAACCTGATTTCATATAATATTAAATCAAACACTCAGTTATTGGAATAATGTGTGCAATTAGGGCTCTAATTAAAATTATGTTGACAAAATTTCTTTGGAAATCTTTGATTGGACCCAATTATTTATCATCTGGTACTGAATACATGATTGGTTAAATATGGTATACAATCAAGGCTAGGTAAATCCTAATTTCCATTACATATGAATGCAATTCCTTGCACATAGATCCTTTGGACCAAATTTCATATTAAATTGAAACAATACTTATTTTTTAATATGGTGAGTACTTTTATCACCAATTGATATCATATGGTTAAAATTCCTTAAATTGAGGCTTAGAGGGCCCTTGGGATCAATTTAGCCCCAATTAACATCCTTAATATATAGTAAGAATTAGGTTCGCAAGGATAAAATTAGTTAAAATTGCATTAGTAATTACCATAATTGACTTTGTAGGCTTAATATGTGATGATGTGGGGGATAATTGATCTAAAATTCACATTCTTTACTCCCAGATCTAACTTTAAGGAGGTCAAATTTTCTCTAATCACCATCATAATTTTAACTTATATACCTTAAAACCTTTACTATAAGCCCTAATCCCTAAATTTGCTAATCTATAAAATCTAAACCATAAATATAAACTCTTTAAACCTTGAACTAATAATTTTATCTCAAATCAACATCATTTAGACTAAGAATTAAGTTTATAGGGCTTAGTTTGGCCTAAATCACATGACTGGTTACCCTATTTGACTAAATCACCAAATTTTCATGATGACATATATGGTATGATTACAATCAAAAAACACATTCTATAGTCACAAATGGATCCAAGTGAATCAAATTGTCCTCAATTATCTTTATGATTGATCTTGTGTACCCTAACCATGTATATCAATTAAAACCTAAAAGATGTAAACCATAAACAATATAACCTAAATTGTAAACCATAAACTTTCCCTATTTACCAACTGTAATTTAGTCCCAAATAATATCCTTTGAAGTAATAATTGGGTTTGAACACATGGTATAAAGAAATTAAACATTAATATACATGTCCTTGAACCTAAACACTAATTCCTAAAAAATAAATTGTAAGACCTATGCCCTAATGCCCAATACATGCCATAAACATATAAACCTATTTTGAGCCCCTTTAATCTAATTAACCAAAGAGGAGAACGTAGTTTATTAGTATAATCAAAGAAGCATTTGAGGTCAATTTAAACCCCTTCAATATCAATATATGATTTAGGGAAAAATAAAAATAATGATCTCTTCTATCACAAATTCATCCAATTAGTCAATTTATGTAATTCCTTGCATGATCTAGGAAAAAATGAGCCACTAAACCAAATTTATGGCTCAATCAATTTTATAACATGTATGAAACATGTACATGGCATAATTAACCTTATTTTTATCAAAAATGCAAACATGAAGGTAATCAAGTCATAAATAGGTATCACAAACAACACAAATGTTCTTCAATTAGCTTAGTGATTAGACCCTATATCTAATATCTTAGGCCCTAAACCCTATATGATTTAGATTTAACCCTAAACCCTATACCATTTACATTAAACCCTAATCCATAAGCCTTAAACCCCAAACATTTTAAGTTATAGAGCATAAACCCTAAATAAATAAATTTAGGCCCAATTAACATCATTCTTATATATACAATAATAATTAGGTTCATAAAGATGAACTTGGTTAAAATAACATCAATCATTACCATAACTTACTTCATAGGTTCAATCTGTGATGATGTGGGGGATAATTCATCCCAAATTCACATTCTTTACTCACAAATCTAGGTTCAAGAAGCTCAAATTTACCCCAATCACCATCACAATTGTAATTTATATACCCTAAGACCTAATACCTAAATTTACTAATCATCTAAACCATAAATATAAAATCTTTAAACCTTAAACCAATAATTTTTGCCCAAATTAATATCATTTAGATAAGGAATTAAGTTCACAGGGCTCAGTTTGGCCTAAATAACATGACTAATTACCCCATTTGACTAATTCACTCAATCTAAAAGATACAATCTAGGGTAGAATGACAACCCCAAAACACATTTTATAGTAAAAATTGGTTCCAACTAATTCAAATTATCCTCAATTATCTTTGCAATTGATCCTATGTACCCTAAACCATTTATATACATTAAAACCTAGAAGCTGTAAACCCTAAACCCTAAACACTATAACCTAAATTATAAACCATAATATTTACCTATTTACCAATTTATTTAGTCCCAATTAACATCCTTTTTAGTAAGAATTAGGTTCACATGGCATAGAGAAATTAGACAAATTATATGTAGGTCCTTAAACCTAAACCCATGCTCTAATCCATGATCCCTAAAACATAAATTTTAATCCCTATGCCCTAATGGCATCTACATACTAAAAAACACATTCCTTATGATATAAATGATTTTATCTTGAGATGTCATAAGATGCATTTTTAAACATATGGCCAAAACGTAGCCTTTGGAGTACCAATCTAGTTGTGCATATGAAGTAAAATGGCACTATTTTGATCCACTTTAACTTAATTACATGAATATAAAATTTGATTTTGGGGTTGATAAAATCCAATTTTCCCTAATCACCATCATGATTATACCTTATATATCCTAAAACAAATACCCTAATCCTTAATGCTTAAAGTTATTAATCCCTAAACTCTAAACCATAAATATAAACTATCTAAACATTGAACGAATCATTTTAGCCCAAGTTAACATCATTTAGACTAAGAATTATCTTTTCAATTAAACCTATGTACCCTAAACCTAAGCCCTAAACACTATACCCTAAATTGAAAATAAAAAACTTTCCTTATTTTCCAATTGATTTAGTCCCAATTAACATCCTTTATGGTAAAAATTAGGTTCACACATTGTATAGATTGAGTATACCTTATATTCACCCTTAAACCCAAACACTACATGCCCTAATCCCTAATCCATAAATCCCATCCACTAATGCCTTAATCCTTAATCCAAAATATCATATATATATATATATATATATATATATATATATATATATATAAAATATAATGAGATCATGTTATTTAATAATTCAATCACATTATTATTAACATAGGAAATACTCAGTGTTCATTACAAATTACCAACCCCAAAGCTTATGTTGAAAATAACATGATCATGTTACTACATAACGTGATCATGCTATTATTAATATAAGATTCTCAATGCATTGTATAGTGTAAAACCTTATACAAGGCATAACATGATCCATGAGTTTATTCCTAGACATTATCTACCCCAATAACATGTTGGTGGTGTCAATTTTCACTCAAGAAGCATCAAAATTAGAGTTTTGCAACCATGACTTGACTATTGACAACATTTATTGTCAGTGTTTTTGCTCTCCAGAATGGTAATGAAAATGTACTTCTAAGTGGAATTGAACATCATGGTAGTGTGATAAAATTTAATTTTTCTCTCTTAACATAATCAAAGTGATATATTCATAGGTGGAGGTCTTGAAGGTAGAAATGTCAGTTGGATCTCAAGAAGTTACTTGTTCACTAATAAAAAGTTGCTTTTTTAGACCCATCATTGCAACTTGTCTGACAAATTGATACCAAAGATTCAACCTAGGTGATATAGAATGAAATTATAGTGTTTCAATAGGTATGGAAAGGATTTGATGGTTCATGTATTTTTTTTTGTTTTATGCATGTTTGAACTTAAGCTAAAAAATTACAAATTTATTGTATTGGGAAGGGTCTTCTTGAGGCTAGAATGGGTGGTGGGTTTATCGATTGGGCCTAATGAGAGGCTAAGAACCTGATTATAGACATTATTCTCCCCCGTGGATGTTTTGGTGATGTCATTTTTTACTCAGGAAGCATCATAATCAAAGTTCTATAACCATAAATTAAAATTTAACATTTATTGTCAGTGTTTCTGCTCTCTAGAATAGTAGTGAAAATGCACTTTGAGGTGGATTTGAACATCATGGGGGTGTGATAAAATGTAATTTGATTTTATATATATGTGATTAAAGTGATAGACTCATAGGTATAGGTCTCAGAGGTAGAATTGTTAGTTGGAGTTCAAGATTTTGCTTGTTTACTAACAAAAAGTTGCATTTTTGGACACGTCACTATAATTTATCTAATGGATTGATATCAAATATTCCAATTGAGTTATATAGGATGTGATTAAAAATATTAAATAGGTATGGAATGGATCTGATGGTTTATGGAAATGACTTACAATTTTCATTTTGTGTGTTTGAATTTAGGCTTTAAAATTGCATTTTTCTTGTATTGGTAAGGGTGTTCTTGAGGCTAGAATGGGTGGTGGGTTTATCAATCAGGCCTAATGAGAGGCCAATAACCTAGTATTAGACATTATCCACCCCCTAAGATGTGTTGGTGGTTTCATTTTTCACTCAAAAAGGATTAAAATCTGATTTTTACAATCTTAACTTGAACTCGAACAACATTTATTATCAGTGTTTCCACTCTCTGAAATGGTACTGAAAATGCACTTTGAGTGGATTTGAATGTTGTGGCAATGTGATAACATGTAATTTAACTATCTTTATGTGATTAAAATGACATATTTTTAGGTGGAGGTCTTGGAGGTATAAATGCCAGTTGGAGCTCAAGAAGTTGCTTGTTCACTACCAAAAAGTTGTATTTTTGGACCCATCATTGAAACTTGTCTAATGGATTGATCTCAAAGATTCCACCTAAGTGCTATAGGGTATAATTATAGGGTTTAAATAGGTACAAGAATGATTTTATGGTTCATTTAAATGACTTAAATATTTCATTTTATGAATGTTTGAACTTACACTAAAAATTTGTATTTTTATTCTATTGGGAAGGGTATCCTTGAGGCCAGAATGGGTGGTATGTTTGTCGATCGAGCCTAATGGGAGGCCAATAACCTAGTCCTAGATGTTTTATTCCTTCTTAGATGTGTTGGAGGTGTTATTTTTCACTCAATAAGCATTAGAACTAGAGTTTTGTAACCACAACTTTGATTTCGACAACTTTGACAACTTTGACAACATTGACAACTTTGATAACATTGACAATATTGCTAACTTTGAAAACTTTGTCATTTTTCAAAACTTTGACAAATTAAACTAGAAACCTAGAAAATTAATGAGTAATTTACCTATTGAACTATTGACCTATTGACAACTTTGAATTTTTTTAAAATTTGGACAATTTTGACAACTTTGATAATTTAAAAACTTTGACAACTTTGACAATTTTAATAACTTTAAAAACCTTGACCTACTAAACTATTGACATAGTAACATATTAGGTGGTAATTGATCTATTATGTGGTATTGAATAATGGACCTTTTGACCTATTGAATTAAAAAGTGGTTTGTTGGGAATTATCCATTCAGTCTATGTGATTGTATTAATTTCATTTTACCCTTGAAGGTCCGTGAGGCCATGAATATGTTGTAATTTGTGTAAGGTTTCAAGTGGATGAATGACTATAGGTGGTAACCAAGAACTTAAAATAGGTCATAATCGAGGAAGGGAGCTTGGAATGATTCCACTAGGTTGGTATGTTGTGAGTCATAATGGTATTAGTTTTGAATATGTTGAACCTATATAGGCTTATAGATAAATGAGTAAGACATATACCCATATACCCTATTTTGTCTATGACAGTCCAATATGAAAATAAATGATTATTTCTCAAGGAGTATGAATTTGGTGTAGATAATGATATATAGATTGAGAATGATCATTTTGGTGGAAGGTTAATTGTTGTTTATAAAAATTATAATTGTAAAGAATCAACATAAAGTCCTCTAGAATAAAGAAACCCTCTCTATACCCTGTTTTGGGTTAACAGTCACATTGCAAATGGAAGTAAGAGTTATTTATTAATATTGTCAATTATGATATTGAATATATGGACTTTGAAGATGGAATCGTCAACAAAGGTAGGTTTTTTATCTCTTATAAAATGCATGATATATTTTAAATTGAATTAATACTCCATATTGTTGTCATAGGCCTATAGGGTGCCTTGTTGTGTGTTGGGTGAATATTTTGTCAATCATCTAACTGATGAGCAAAATAGGTCTGATCAACCATAGCAAGGAATATTAGTTAGCCTACTATGCATGTTTACCACATTAAAAGGGGACAAGTCTCTCCTCTCATCAAGGGGAGGTTCCCTATAGGTATGAAGGGGATATATACAATAGATATATGCAAAAAATAACACTTAGGGGTAGGGTAACACCATCCATCTCTCTTTTTTAAGGGATGATGCTCACACACAAAGAAAAAATCTTGGTGAAGACACTGAAGGCACTTATCTTCTTTCATAAGTGGTCTTACAAGAAACAACAAGAGTTCTTTCAGGTAATGACAAGTGACTAGTAATAAGGGTGTAGAGTAGCCAGTAGCCTGAGATGTAGTACAAAGTCTCCACCCTAACTACCCAAGAGTGAGATACAAAGAATAATGAGGGCACAAAGTCATCCTAAGGTCCTTTACATAAAAAATAGAAAATAGATAAACACACTAAAGGCAATTGTAGGCAACACAAAATCTTCCCACAATTGGCTTCAAGACACCTTCTTGATTATCTCCACTAGTTCTAATTATTTCATTAAATCAACAAGAACACATTTAGAAGATAGACATAAGAACAATCTCCTAAACGACACAAGCCATGACATCACAAAGTCTAAAACTAACTTGTTTTCTCATTTAAATAATTAAATATGATTAACAACCTAAGCTCAAAGTCTCAGTGATAGCCTCTCAATTTTGGTAGAGTTTTGCTTCCTTTATCAAAAAGATCTCTCTTGTAAAAAGAAGGAATTTATAATATATAGCAGCCTAAAAAAGACTGGCACTTTGTTCCTTGGGGCGGCCCATGCCGTATTTAATTCTTTGAATGCATCTTCAATTTTATCAAAGGACCATGCTGAAATAGGGTGGCTACCTTAACTGTGGCATGCTAAGTCATCTCAAATGTCTCTTCCTAGGTCTAGATCATCTGGTATGTCCCCTCTACTAGCTACATAACTGTTCACTTTGCCTTTACTCTAAGGGAGACAAATAAGCTATGTATTTAATGTTTAAGGGCTCAAATATCTATTTTGTAGACTATTCTACCTATTGGAATAACTTCTATGTAGATATTTTGGCCTTTCCCTATTTTTGCTATAATTTAAGCCCTCAGGCTATCTTTTCCCCTTTCTAGTTTTGTCTTTTCCTAGTATCTCAGCTCTTGGGGCTATGTTCCTAGCTTTGTTGGCTCTTTCAACTCTCTCTCTTCATAGTTCTTCCTTTTGGCCTTGGCCTTAAGGCCTTTATATGCATTTAGGTCTATGCTTAAGCCTGCAAAGATCAATGGCTATTTCATTGCCACAAATTATACATCTGTAGACCCATCATCCTCCTTAGCAATTCTTTCAGCTTTGTTATTTGATCCTTTCCAAAAGGGACCTACCCTTCTAGGTCTTAAGAAACATTCATTTTTACTTAGTGAGAGCCCCCCGCAAGGGTACCTGCCCTTCATGGTCCTTTGGGTAGTCTTCGGGCTCCAATTCCTTCAAAAAAAATGTCCAAAGGAATTCCTTCAGACATTTTGTCCAAAGGAAATGGTCCTTCGTGTTTCAGTCTACCTTGGCCATTTTTTATCATGATCTTTTTTGTTTGATTAGGCTTATTCTTTTAGACAAAAGTCTGAAGGAATTCTTTCAAACTTTTTGTTTGAAGGAAATGGTCCTTAACAACTTTACCATGGAAAACCTTTTCTGAAGGAATTCCTTTATTTTCTCATCCTTTGAAATGGTCCATCTACTTCATGCCTACCCTCTAAAAGGGCTATTTGAGCTCCAAGGTTACCTTTTAGATTTTTGCAACAGTTCGCTTTGGCTTCTAAGTGTCCTCTACAAGGTCACTTGTCCTTCAGGCTCTTTTGGCGGGCCTTTGATCATTCCTTTAGACAAAATGTTTGAATAAATTACCTCATGGAAAATCCCTCCGAAGGGTATCTCTTTTGTTCCATGTGGCCTCTGCAAGGGTACCTAGCCTTCGAGATTTGGGATTGAATCGATCGATTAAAAAATGGCTAAGTGTTGAGAACTTGTTTCTTTCCTACAGAGTCTATAGAAACCAACCTGCAGAGTCCATAGAAATGAGTTTATAGAACTGGGGGAGTCTGTAGAAACTAAGTCTATAGAGTCTATAGTTTTCAAGCCTTGAAGTCTATAGAAACTAAGTCCATAGATTTCTTCCTATAGAGTCTGTAGAATTTAGTCCATATAAATGAACCTAAAATGTCCATAGAATTCAGTCCTATAGAGTCTATAGAAACTACGTCTGTAGTTATCTCTAAGTTTTCTCTAACCTTGAAAGAGTCTATAGAAATCTAGCTTGTAGAGTCTGTAGAGACCTATTTGTAGAGTCTATAGATTTCTTCCTACAAAGTTTGTAGATTTATTCCTGTCAAGTCCATAGGATCCTTCCTACAGAGTCCATAGTTTTCAACCCATGAAGTTCATAGAATTGAGTCCATAAAAATCATCCTATAGAGTCTGTAGATTTAAGCCTGTGGAGTCTGTAGATTTGAGCCTATGGAGTCTGTAGATTTGACTTCATAGATTTCTTCCTTAGCTAATTTTTTTTTTTTAAATAGAGAATTTGAAGGCCCATAATAATTTTTAAGAAGGGAAGAGAGAATTTTTGGCTTGTAGAACCAAAAATAGTTCATGTGTTGTCCCAAAAATGACTGACAAACTTTGAGAACAATATCTGGCTCTAGTTGGGGAACTTCCCGCAATTGAAATTTTGAAGTAGCTGAGGGGAGTAGAGACCAAAATCTCTAGTGCCTTTAAGTATGCCATTGGGCTATCGAGTCGTACCAACCAAAAAATAAAGGCACCAGAAATGAAAATGAAAAGCACAAAATAGAACTAAGACTATACAAATATACATATGTATAGATGATCTTATCTAATGCTTTGAGAATTGAATCACTTTAGATGCTACCCACTATGAGATAGTGAAAATGTCATTCCATCCTGATAAATGAGTAAGAAACCATTTTCTCTTCAGAATCAGTGATGGGAAAATGGAAATCTCCACTAGGAATCACATTTTCTATGCATTCCTTTTAGTTGTCTCTTCTTGCCCCATGGTAAGATGTGGTATCCAATCTTAAAACCATAAATCCTTGCTCTCTTGGTGAAGATTTCCTTTTCCTAACTTTGGCATGTAGTAGTATGGTCCATTACCATAACTTGTTGCTCTTCTGCTTCAGTCTAACTTATGATTTTATTGTTAGCATCAAACTCTTGCTAATGATTGGCATTGTCAGACACACTTGGTCAATAGACTAGTTTGATAGTGTACCTATTATCTTTGAAATTAGGGTGAGTAACCATGAAGGTTGTAGGGATAGCCAATGAATTTACATGATTACAAGGCTCCTTGGGTACTGTAGATATATTGAAAGCATCAAAACGTTCAATATTGTCCCACACCAGATTATGGTAGTGGCAAAATCTTTTGTTCTTAGTTTGACACCAGTTCCTCACCTAGAAAAACATCAGCTCAACATCTCCTTTGGCATGAAGGAGCTTGACACCTCTATCTTGAGCAACCTTTAACCTGAGTAACGAAGATTCATACTCGACAGTGTTGTTGGTGTTGCTGAACTAAAAATTGTATGAATAAGAAAAAATATCTCTTTGAGGAGATATTAGAACAATCCCAGCTCCTGAACTAGTAGAGGAATAATGACCATCAAATTCTAAGATCCAAACATCATCAAAAATTGATCTTCTATCAGATTTTTCTTCATTAGAGAGGGAAGATCCTTTTTCATCTATATTGTGCCCTACCCATTCTTCTGATGTCTTGTTTGAATCAATTTTTGGATCACTACCTACAAGACTTTCATCTACTAAAACATGAACATCCTTAGTAGACAAAAAATAGTTACCCCTCCCTGAAGATTCAAATATAATTTAAGCTTCAAGCATTGGTGTTTGAGTGACAACATATTTTGCCTCCTTTTTAGGGAGCAACCTTTTCATGACACCTTTGACAGGGATCCTCAGCTCAGATAGGTCCATGTTCAATTTTACTCCAACGTCTTTCCAAAAATTTCATCCAAGAAGAATGCCGTATGAGGCTAAGACATCAGCCACTAGGACTATCATCTTGATTCTCTTTTTTGGGAATGTTGTAAATGCAAATTGGGTGTCCTTGATTTGTCCCAATAGTGGAAATTATTTATTCTCCATGGAGAAACATCTCCCAAATGTCTTGGTTAGTGTGAGACCAAGATATTATACCACTTTGGTAGGCATGACATTGTCTAAAGCTCTAAAATCAATGATGTAATTGCTCAGCTTGTGATCATTTATCAACAGGGAAACATAAAAAGGCTCTATTTTCTCAACAGAAGTAGGAGGATTAATCACAAGATTATTTGAGATGGACATGTTCCTTGTGGGATCATGAGTTACCTTCTTAACATCTTGTCCTATAGGGATGGCTTTATTCTTCACACACTCAACCAACCTGTCTAATTGCTCAGGGTTGGCTTGTAGGAATTCAAATTCAGACATTTGAATTTTGGTTTTCTTAACATGGTTGATTATGTCAAATGTCTAAAATAAACTAGGAACAAAGGATGGGAGCTCATCTTTTTGGTTTTTGGGAGGGGGAGGACTGATCCATGAAATTGAAGTTGAAGGTGAAGGCATGTTTAGAGTACTTACTTTTTTAGCAATCACTGGATCCTTTGGCTGGAAAGGTAGAGTCGTTCCCTACTTAGTAATTAAAATTGGAGGCTGAGATTCTTCTCCTATTTTGTCCCTATCAGCTTGCTGGGTTGACTAATTTTTATACCATGTAAAAATAACATATTATCCTTCAACTGCTTTATGTTCACTTCTAGGTTCATCCTGGTAATTTAGGAAACAAATGTTGGATTCGCGAGCTAATTCTTCTTCTCCTTCTATGAATGGATTAACATCATCTTTAGGGTTCAACTTAGGATAGAAGGAGAATTTTGATTCTACTTCAAGATAACTAACTATTGAATTAGTTGGAGGTGCTTTAATGGCAAATTTTCCTTAAGTGGGAGGAAGACGGTTTGGTTGCCCTTGATTCCTAGAGCATTGCCTTGGTATGCTTGATTAGGGAATGTCCTCCTTGGTATATCTCTATACAAAGGAGTAGATGACATCCCTTCCACCATTTAATTTCTAAGAGTAACTCATTTGCTATCTTTTATACCATCAGATCAGTTGTGTCTGTAGGAGAGTATTCAGAAGATGAAGAAGGTTTTCCTATGTTAGGATCTCTTATTATCTTCCTTACCAAGATGAGATCATCTTCCACCTCAGTTTCCAAATCCTGAGCAGTAGCAAGGTCTATGTGGCCAGCCTATCTTAGTAGGAAACTCACTTCAGGTAGCTGTAAATTGATGAAGAGGCATATGATGTTCTCAGGTGTTGGTTGAGTAATCACAAGAATCCTATTCTTTAGATTATCAAACTTGGCAATGAAGTCCCTCATCGATTCATGAGGTTCTTTCTTCATCTGTGTGAGCTCAGCTAGCAAGTCATGCACATTTTCTGTAGGCTTTAATATTGCTTCAAACTTATCTTTGAGAGTGTTTCAATCAGTTACTGACTGAGCCCATAGGTGGTAGAACTAGTTTGCAGCAACACCTTGTAGTGTTTCCACAAATAGCCTAACTGCCACGTCTTTGAATTCCACACCTATCACACCACATGATATACTAAATGTTGTAATGTGTTCATCAGGGTAAACTCTCCCATCACCAAAGAATTTGGGGAAAATCTTCCTTGAACTATGTGGAAGCTCATGTAGGGGTGGAATTAGATTAAGTAGACCAAAAGAGTTACCCCAGGGGCCTTGAACTACCATGATTAGATTATTGTAAGTAGCGCTAACAAATCTGGGTGGAGTATGTATAGGTAAAGCTCTAGTGATAGTAGATAAAGAATCTCTACCTTGTACTAGTGACCTGGTATGGATTGGAAGAACACTCTTAGATCATTGAACTTGAGGTTTTGAAGGAAACAAATCAAAATTTCCTTGCTGCACCAACTCAAAGACTGGGTCAACAACACCTTAGGTTCTCTAGCTTCTGGTATAACATGGAGTTACCGGATTGTAGGATAAAAATGGAAAAGAACTAGTCCTACTTTAACTTGAAGCTTGAGGCTTCAAACTACTTTTTATTCCCTAGTGGAGTCACCAAAAAACTATTGGGGTGGAGTTGGGAGGAAAAATTAACAATGGGAAAGCACTGGAGCAACTCATTCTTCCATAATAGAATAAATGGATAAGACTATAAATGGATAATGGGTAAGACCCAAATGAGAGTTGCCAGAGTATATAATGGATAAGGATAGGAACTACTTCAATATGATGCTTGAGGCTTCAGATTGCACGTAACATCCCCAATGGAGTCACCAAAAAACTGTTGGCATGAAGCTGGCAGTGTTCTTTCCTACTTCACATTGTTCCCCAGTGATATGAAATGCTTCAATTTCAATAGACTAGAAAAGGACTGGAAATTCTCATTGGTCCCCAGCGAAGTCACCAATTTGTTTTTGGGTGAATATTTTGTCAATCAACTAACTGATGAGAAAAATAGGTCTAATCAACCATAGGAAGGAAGATTGGTCAGCTTAGTGCGTAGGTTTACCACATCAAAAGGGGACAAATCTCTCCTCTCATCAAGGGGATGTTCCCTATAGGTATGAAGGGGTTATATACTATAGATATATGTAGAAAATAACACTCAGGGGTAGGGTAACACCATCCATCTCTCTTTTTTCAAAGATGATGCTTACACACAAAGGAAAAATCTTGATGAGGACACTGAAGGCACTTCTCTTCTTTCATAAGTGGTCTTACAAGAAACAACAAGAGTTCTTTTAGGTAATGACAAGTGACTAGTAATAAGGGTGTAGAGTAGCCAGTAGCCTGAGATGTAGTACAAAGTCTCCACCTCAACTGCCCAAGAGTGAGATACAAAGAATAATGAGGGCACAAAGTCATCCTAAGGTCCTTTACACAAAAAATAGAAAATAGATAAACACACTAAAGGCAATTGTAGGCAACACAAAATCTTCCCACAGTTGGCTTCAGGACACCTTCCTGATTATCTCCACTAGTTCTACTTATTTCATTCAATGGACAAGAACATATTTAGAAGACAGACATAAGAACAATCTCCTAAATGACACAAGCCATGACAACACAAAGTTTGAAAGTAACTTGATTTCTCATTCAAACAAGGAAATATGATTAACAACCTGAGCTCAAAGTCTCAGTGATAGCCTCTCAATTTTGGTAGAGTTTTACTTCCTTTATCAAAAAGATCTCCCTTGTAAAAAGAAGGAATTTACAATATATAATAGCCCAAAAAAGATTGGCACTTTGTTCTTTGGGGTGGCACATGTTGCATTTAATGATTTGAATGCCTCTTTAGTTTTTTCAAAGGACCATGCTAAAATAGGGTGGCTACCTTAATTGTGGCATGCTAAGTCATCTCAAATGTCTCCTCCTAGGTCTAGATCATCTTGTCTGTCCCCTCTACTGACTGTGCAATTGTCCACTTTGTTATTACTCCAAGGGAGACAAACAATCCATGTCTTCAATGTTTAAGGGCTCAAATATCTATTTTACGGACTGTTCCACCTATTTTAATAACTTTTACATAGATATTTTGCCCTTTGCCTCTTTTTTCTATGATTTGAGCCCTTGGGCTATCTTTTCCCCTTTCTAGTTTTGTCTTTTCTTGGTATCTAAGCTATCGAGGCTATGTTCCCAGCTTTATTGGTTCTTTCAGCTCTCTTTCTTCATGGTTCTTCCTTTTGGCCTTGGCCTTAAGGCCTTTGAATGGATTCGAGTATGTGCTTAAACCTGCAAAGATCAATGACTATTTCATTGCCATGAATATGACATCTATAGACCCATCAGCCTCCTTGGTAAGTCCTTCAGCTTTATTGTTTGATCCTTTTCGGAATGGACCTGCCCTTTGGGGTCTTGAGAAAGGTCCATTTTGCTTGGTGAGAGCCCCTCGCAAGGGTACCTACCATTTGGGGTCCTTCAAGTAGTCTTTAGAGTCCTTCAGCTTTGGGCAGTCTTCAGGCTCCAATTCCTTTGAATAAAATATCTGAAGGAATTAGGCCTGACCGAAGAAAAAATACCACAAGAAAAAATGGCCAAGGTAGAGTGAAACATGAGGGACCATTTCCTTCAGATAAAATGTCTAAAGGAATTACTTCAGACATTTTATTTGAAGGAAATGGTCCTTCATGTTTCACTCTACCTTGGCCATTTTTTCTTGTGGGATTTTTTCTTCGGTCAGGGTTATTCTTTCAAACAAAAGTTTGAAGGAATTCCTTCAAATTTTTTATCTGAAGGAAATGGCCCTTAAAAACTTTACCATGGAAAACCTTTTCTGAAGGAATTCCTTTGTTTGCTCAGCCTTTGAAACAATCCATTTGCTCCATGCCTACCCTTTGAAAGGGTTGTTTGAGCTCCAATGTTGCCTTTCATATTTTTTCAATAGTCCATTTTGGCTTGTAAGTGTCCTCCACAAGGTCACTTGTCCTTTGAGCTCTTTTGGCAGGGCTTCGATCATTCCTTCAGACAAAATGTCTAAAGGAATTACTTCATGGAAAATCCCTCTGAAAGGTATCTCTTTTTTTTTATGTGGCCTTCGTAAGGGTACCTGGCCTTTGAGCTTTGGGATTGAACTGACTGATTGAAAAATGGCTAAGTGCTGAGAACCTATTTATTTCCTATAGAGTCTATAGAAACCAACTTTCAGAGTCCATAGAAATGAGTTTGTAGAATTGGGGGAGTCCATAGAAACTAAGTCTACAGAGTCTGTAGTTTTCAAGCCTTGAATTCCTTAGAAACTGAATCTTTAGATTTCTTCTTGTAGAGTCTATAGAATTGAGTCTGTAGAAATGAACCTATAGAGTTCATAGAATCTATTCCTACAGAGTTCATAGAAACTAAGTTTGTATTTATTTTTAAGTTTTCTCTAACCTTGAAAGAGTCTATAGAAATTTAGCTTGCAAAGTCTGTAGAGACCTATCTACAGAGTCCATAAATTTCTTATTGTGAAGTTCATAGATTTCTTCTTGAAAAGTACATAGAATAATTCTTGCAGAGTCCATATTTTTCAACCTGTGAAGTTCATAGAACTGAGTCCCTAGAAATCATCCTGTAGATTCCATAGATTTAAGCCGGTGGACTCCATAGATTTGAGCCTGTGGAGTCCATAGATTTGAGTTTGTAGATTTCTTCCTTAGCTGAAAAAGTTTTAGAAAATAGAGAATTTTAAGGCACATAACAATTTTTAAGAAGGTAAGAGAGAATTTTTGGCTTGTAGAACCAAAAATAGTTCATGTGTTGTCCCAAAAATGAGTGACAGACTTTGGGAACAACATTGTGCATAGTCAAGATAGAGAGGAGAGACTTTTTTTTATAACTATGTATGTTAGTGGATATAATGGTTTTTATGTTTTGTGATAGGTGGGAATAAGGTATTGATAATTTTGAAATCCATTAAGAGAGTCCTTGACACTCATTGATACACAAACCTTATTATCATATTCCTAAATATGACTCAAAAACATGTGTTTTGATGGTTAAAAGAGAGAATAAAGAGAAATGGGATGTATCACCTATTTTATAAGGTATGTGGGGTGAAAATAGACTTATAATTGGAATTTTAATCACTTTAAACTTTTTATAACTTAAGATATTAAATTATATATCCCCTTGGCATGTGTAGAAGCCTAAGTAGGGTTTCAAGAATAAAAAACCCATAGAAAGAGTTTTAAGCCTTAGAAATTAATGAAAATTCATAATATGAAATTTTTATATGTATGTAAAAGGAATAAATAGGTTTG
This sequence comes from Torreya grandis, assembly GCA_037957365.1. Lineage (NCBI taxonomy): Eukaryota > Viridiplantae > Streptophyta > Pinopsida > Cupressales > Taxaceae > Torreya > Torreya grandis. The sequence continues at coordinate 2,342,330 of JARHVA010002141.1, forward strand.
GTGTGGTTCTAGTCCACACCATATGGATTTGGTGACCATGGATTTAAGATAGGGCTAATTAGGCCTAATTGAAGGGTGGTTTACAAAGGAAGTGTTGTCTAGGAGTGGAGTTAGGTCATGAAACTTTACACGTGACTATAAGAAGATATAGGGTGGTTATAAAAGGTTTTAAATATCTATAATATTTGATATATTTCTCAAACCATGAAAATTTGTAAAAAAAAAGCTACAAGCCTAAGGAGACCATTGTGAGCTCTATATGTGGAATTAAATATTGAAGTGTGTTTGATAATTTTTAATAGGTTAAGGTAGATGTGATTTGAAAATGTAAGAACATATATGATATAATACTAACTTATTGTGATCTATATAAGGTTTTAGTAATTCAAACATAAGAGGATTGCCTAGTGAGAAGACAATGAAAGAGTGAGAGGATGTTTGCGAATAAAATGTATGAAATGAGTTAGAGAATGAATGTGAGAGGTTTTTAAGAGTAATAATAACAAAAAAAAGTGTCTCCAAAGTGTAAAAAAATTAGGTACAAAGAGAACAAGGCCATTAAGCCTATTTGATAAGAGTGTAATTAGTCATTTATACTACACACAATGAAATAAAAACATTAATTTAAAAAAATATGGGAGATTTGAGATTTATAGCATTGAAAGGAATAATTTTATAATCCTAAATTATTCACATTCAACATTAAATATGAGGTCTGATAGAAAATAATTTGGAAGATCAAAACAACACTATACAATAACACATAATGAGATAAAAACTAAATATAAATTAGATAGATTTCCACGATAGGCATAAAATATAAGAACATGTGTCCAATTTAAATAATAAATAAATTACCATGCTAGGAATACAAAAAAATTCATATACAAACATAGTGTGTAATGTTGGATAAATGTCATATGCACATATACAATGCCAAAAATGCATAAATTGCAATATAGTAATACAAAAATGTACATATCATGTGTAAGGCATCCTATTCATCAAATAGCCTCCATTTATTTGCCTTCCTCAAAGAAGACTCTCCTTGGGATGCCCTAATAGTATATGGAGACCCCTCTAATGCCTTAGATTACTCCAAGGTCTAACTGTAGGTTTTATGCTCAGAGCTAGCTTACAATAGAGCCTATTCAAATACAATAATTATTAAAAAATTAACATAAATAACATTCAAACAATTTTTAAGAAATTAATTTTAAACTACAATAAAAGATCATTTAAACATGCACTTACTACAAGCTTACAATCCTTCTCAATCTATTTTTCATAATCAAGCAAGTCAATGGTAGGCTCAGCTATCTGAATAATCATTTCAAATACGAGAGGAAAATGATAAATTACCCTACTCATCATTTGACTGGGACTATCAGCTATCATAGGATAACCCTACATACACAATACTTTTACATAAGTTATATTTATACCCTGTACATGTACTAAAATTATTAAAATAGGATTATTTTTACAATTTAAAATTACAAGAACTAATATATACCTCTATTAATGCCTATGTAGATGATATTGTAGTAGCAATGCATATGTCAATCTCAACTCAAATAGATGTAGGATTATTGACTCCAGCCATCAATTCTTCATGTAAAAAAGGTCTCACTTAGTTTTATATAAAGTATCAAATCATATATATGGAAACCAAAACAGTCAATAAAAGCACTAATATATAAAATATCTATCTATATAAGTATATGAATGTAATGACACTTTATAGGAAAGAAGAGGACAAGCATGCATGTGGAAATACACTTAGATCTGAATTGATAAGCTATTTATTGAAGTTTTAGAGTAGCAGCGTCGTACCAAAACCAAAATTAGAGGACTAGTGAAAGGGAATATATAATATACAAGTTTATTTTTTTCAATGATAAATATAAATATACATGGGCCAAGATCTTCAATTTATACTATATTACATGTTTGATTCTATTGGTTTTTGATTTATTACTTATCTAATATTAGGGCTTTGACTTAAGTAGGACCTTCATAACTACTTTTTTGTATGGTCTTACAAGGTCATTTGATCTTTTTATCACTTTTTAAGGAAGGAGAATAAAGATTAGGCATGCTTGACAATCATCTCCCTTTTTGAGAAATGATTTGGGCAACCAATGGGTTGGTTTTGACACTCATGCTAAATCTTACCCTGATCACAAGGATGTTTGTGTTGGGCATGACATTGATGATTATAGTTGTTCCTCATTATTTGTTGGAGATGGTTGTTTAAGTGGATTGGTGTGGGATATTTATTGTACACACACACACACACACACACATGGATCTTATACAAATTTTGGGTGCAAAAATATAGATGGGAAAGAGAGAAAAGGGGTTATTTGTGTTTACCCATATCAAATATGAGGAAGTAAATGTTACATGTACAGTCATATCTAGTTTGTGTCCTTGTGGTTTTAGATATAATATGGTCATAGGAATTTTATTTTGCATTATTAGAAATGTATTTGGGAAAGAGGTATATAAACAAGACTCCCATTTAATAGGACATTATCACTTCTAATCTAACTTACACTAATAAAATGGGTGTATATTCATAAGGAAGCTTTAAATAGTTTGTGGCAAATTGTGCTTCATGTTTTCTTCATAAAAAATTTACCATCCTTGGAAGCATGTAATATATTTCTTATAAAATAGTCTATAGACCTTGGGTAACAAAAATAAAAATTTTACCATATGGGTAGTGGGTATAAGATATGAATACAATGTCTACATCCTTAATCAATGACCCTATAAGAGCATTCTAAGATGTTACTCCCAAGGAATCATGGTCCAACATAAGACCATTAATGAATTTTGTGTTTCTAGTTTTGTTATTTTTGCATTAATTCCTGAGAAGAGAAGTAAATTAGAGGCAAAGATAAAAAATTATATGTTTGTTGTGTTATGTTTATTATTAATGACACACATTTCTTATCTTTTACCTTAAATTCCCTTTCTATTATCACTCATTTTCAAGGGTAATACATGGATTTATGTATAATGGCAATGGTGACATAAGTCAAAATGAAAATATGATAATACTAATCTTAGCAACTTCATTACGAAGATAATGTTACCTAGAAGGACCTATAGATAAGTGTTAGATTCATTTTATATAAGTATCCTTGTGCCATGTGAACTAACCTTATCTAATTTTGAATGAGATTATTCTTAGAATCTTTGTGGGATTTTCTAAAAGTAGTTATTTAAATACCACTGAGCCCATTCTCATAGCTTTCAACTATTGTAAAGAACAAAGCAATGATAAAGACAGAGAACATGAATATAGAGTATGAAAATAGATAAAGATAAAATTAACTTAACTTTACAAGGCAAATATACATAGACTAAATGTACATAGAGCATAATATTAACTCAAAATTTTACTTTTGTATAGGTGAATGGTGTCATACTAATAGAGACAGATGCAATAGTGTATGAACCAACAAATGGATTTGAATATGTTAACAATGGCCATGATAAATCAAATGTTATAGCTAATTATGATGATGAAGGAACCGTTAACTCCTATGACATAAAAAACGACATATATATTATTAAATTTCTATGTAAATTAGTTGTTAGATAAATTAAAATTGCAAATATAACTTAAATTTAACATGACATTTATATAAAAAAATATCTACATCTATGTGGTGACTGATGTCTACACACCAAATGTGCATGCTAAGAACTCATCAGCCATAAGAATATGATCTAAGACATCTAAACCACTAATGCAATCATCATCAAAAGATCATGTCCACATAGCTCCACATGAACTACAATTGTGGGGTACGGGTTGGGTAGGTCCTATATCTATAGAATCACTCTGTGAAAGCCTACTCGTATGCTGAATGAGTGTACTGATGAGTGAACTAAGAGCATTAAGAGTGTCTATCCATGACCTATTGAACTACATAGGGGATCTCAAGATCAAGAGGCTTTTGGATATAGATCGACATAGGTGGATAAGGTGTATGATGTACACCTAGTAAATCCTATACATAGCCTTTTCCTCAACCCTAAAACTCACTAAAATCAAACTAATTTTGATTCTCATTGAGGACAAACTCATAATAGAGTTTCCTCAAAAAATATAATGGGACCTCATGGTTGTTACATGGTGGATAGTCAACGATCTTCCACCATTGATCCCAAAAATTAGCTATGATTAAGTTATGTTCATAGTGATGGATAAGTTAATGTTTAGAGGTTCTGGGAATTAGGGCATTGGTGGTTGGGTTGATGAATAGGGTGGAAATAAAAGATTTTTAAATTTCATTGTTATTGACCTAAAGGGTTGTTAAATTGTCATCATAATATTCCCTACAAGTATCCCTATATAAGGTTAATTAGTCAATTTAACTAGTTATAAAGTCAATTTGACCTAATAAGGTCTCTAGGGAATCAACTAGTCAGGTACGATGGGGGTTGGTTAAAGTGGGATCTCTCATTCTATTAATTAACTCTTCAATTTCAATTTTGTTTCCCATAATGTTTTCAATCATAACGTATTGAATGCCAAGGGTGTTTCGGATAAATTTAGGAGGATTAGGTGCAGGGATAGGAGGAACAAGAGTATTTTGTGGAGGGTTAGGAAGAGGAGCAACAAGAGGGTTTTGTGTAGGGTTATCAAGATGGGATATTAATAAAAAATAAATTACAATTAAAAACTAGTGTTAAAAAATGAAAATTATGAGAAATTAGGGCTAAATAGGGAAGATTTCAATCACTTACCTCTCTTATGTGCTGACATCATCAATCAACAGGTTCATGGGATGAAATTGGCAAGTTCCTACCATTCTATGGTGTATTCCATGCAAAATGTGATCACAGAGGCTACAAGAGATTGAGGAAACTCAAATGCAAAATGAGGATTTTGCATTTGGGTTTCCTCTTTTATTTTTTTGACACATAGGTAATGTGATTGCATTATTGGAAACTACAATAACATGATTATGTTAATAATGGGGTAATGTTATTGTTCAATATAACATGATCCTTTTATATAATAATGCAATCCTGTTATGTCTTGGTAACCATCAAGCCTAAATTTAAATAACATGATCACATTAATTAAATAATGCGATCACATTATCGGTAATGTTCACAAAATTATCCCCCAACTTCGTGCAGTTACCCAATATTGATATTAGAATGGCTAAAGTCTTTTGAATTCATGCCTAGTAAATTTAATAAATATTTATTACATATATTCAATACATATCTATTATCAATTATCACATGCTTTACAAAATTATTTTTTGACAAAATATTGGTTATACAAGGGTAAATAGTTGTTGATAATATGACATGGGGGAATATTTTCATTTTTAGAGGAATGCTTTCCTCAATCCATCATCCCATGCTCTCTCTTACATTTTGAATTTTTTTTTAGGATTTTAAAATTTCAAAATTCATAAATGAATACTTAATGAATTGTTTCACAATTTACTAAATTAATTTTGCTACACAATTGAAGTATCTGCTCAAATACAAAGTTTATATACGTACTTAGGTTAAACAATTTTCTTATTTTCTCTAGAAATTTCATTACTATAAAAAATGAATGGAAGGTGGGAGGGATGTAGGAACATAAATTTGATCATAGGTATTAAAAAATGTTAATTCCTAAAAATTCCTAACCACATGACTTGCACTCAAATACATTCCTCTAATCCATTTATCTATATGTAGGTTTAAACATTTTTTTTATTGTCATCTATTACACAAAAATCTCAATTTTTAATTCTCAAGATAATTGAAATCACTTCAAACTATCTCTAGTTTAGGACATGTGTCCCTTGTCCATATGGATATTTATGTGATAGGCAGATATGAGTGTGTTGTGCCTCTATCTGCTTAGGCAAGCTACATTTTTGCCTAATAATAGATATATTTTAAAGCTAAAAATATTATTTTTTGCCTTTATAGATGTTTTGTATGGTTAGATAACATAAATTATAAATGTATTCACCTATAAATACATGTCAAGGGTCATTCATTTTCCTCACTTGGTTAAAGATTTTACATTTTTGCATATTTAGTAGATATTCCCTATTCATTTCAAATTAAATACCTCTAAGAAGTAGTAGCATTAAGCCATGTAAAGATCTTTCTAAATCAATTCAATAGATATCAAATCCATCTTATAGTTTCATACATAGATCCAAAGGAGTACAATTACACATTCATTATAGGTAAGAGAATTGCGTGGGCTTTATTCACGTCATTATATTATTAGATACTTAGGCATCAATTAATTATTAATGGGGTACTTGAGGTCATCCTATCCCATTACACTACTATATTTTCATTTATGTTTTTGAGATATCTAAGTTCCCTTTGGGTTTTAAAGATAAGATATGATAAATAATTATTCTTACACAATTACAATAACACATGAAAATTAAAACATGCTAGGTGAACAATGAAACTCTGAGTCATGGACTCAACACTTGTATTTGCACTATTGAACACAAATTTAATTTAATAGCTCTACCTATCCTAGAACACTTTATTTTTTACATAAACTCAAAAATATGAGGTATATAATACGACCTAAGAGAAGAACTAAACCAATATGTAATCTAAAATTGATCCAAATTTTCAACCATTACTCATCAGACATAGGTCATGTGATTCTTTGATAATTCATGGTGACATTATAGGTTTCTCTATATATGATACATGACCCCACCATGGGTTTCACACAATATTGATGGAATGATGTTATGCTAAAATAAAGGGCTATTCCTAAATTATCTAGAAATTTTTTAGAATTCCTCTGGCTCTATAACACCCTTGTGTACCTTTTTATTATATAATTTTATGTTAGTCTTCTAAAATAATTATATTAAAATAACTTGTTACACATATTAGAATAATATAATTAATTAGTTAACATAGTTAGCATAATAGATCTGAAATTCAAATAATTTATCCTAAATAATATTTATTGATTTGTATTTTATTTACATAATATTCTTTGCATAATTTTATTACAATAAGTGAATATGATAACAAGGAAATGGAAATTTGTTACATTAATATAACATTGGTGGATTATTAAATAAATTAAAACTTGATAAAAAAAAATTATGATTCAGTGTGGTGTTTGTAGCTCAAAGCCCTAAACATTAATTTAAACATTATTAGAGTTGGTGTAAGAGTTTTCTTGTTATGAATCCACAACATCTAGATTTTAATCTGGTCACTAAGGCTTTTGATGTTAAACCAATCTTGGTAAGTCTACCACATCTACAATTTTAGTTTTGGTTTGATGAAGCTTTGAAAGTTATTGGAGATTTATTGGGTGAATGCTTGATTATTGATGAAAACTCTAAGTGGATACACCATTCCATATTTTCCCAAATACTAGTCAATTTGAATCCTTATGTAGATTTTCCAAATTTAATTGAGTTAAAGATACATGACAGTTAATGGAAATAATCCTTTAATTATGAGGGCTTACCATTCCAATGTAATAAATGTTTCAATACAAGCCATCTGGCTATAACTTATGGTTTGGTAAAGAGGAATAAGGGAGCATCATGGTGGAAATATAATTTAGATTATTTTTATAGTGATAGAACTAAATCTAAAAATCAAACACATCTAGACATGAAATCTGAGAGTGAAAAGGAAAGTGATGTCCTAGAACTAGTACCTAAAATGTCTATGAAAAATTTGGTCCCGTGTGAGTAATCTGTGGTCAAGTAACCCTCAATGATTAAAAATTATGAATATACATAGAGGTAGACGGTTTAAAATTCTTTAGCTGAAGGTGATGTCTTGCCAGATAGGATTCCCTTACTGAATCAAACATCAGGTAAAGCTCTTGAAATGTCTATTCTTAATTTTATTGATTTAGGTGAAGAAGGAAAATGGATGAAGGTGAGTTAAAAAAATAATGGAAAAGGTAATAAGGACAATAGATCTCTAAATATGAGCTTTTGACCATGCAAGGACTATGGAGAGAAAGGGTCTCAATGGTTTTTTAGATTTGTTTATGGTTATTCTTGGTCTTACCATTTTTGTGAGCTTTGTTATCTTGGTATTTTTGTATAATAAAAATGGGCAAGGGACCGTCCAAACCTTTATCTATAAAAAAAAAAGACTCCAACTATATGCAAAGGAACCAATTTTAGGTTTCTATAAATAAGCATTAAAAGACATATTCTGTTAAAATAATTAAATATCTAGCTAGTTTCCCTCCAATAAAGGATTGAATTTGATGATTGACATTACCTATCACAATATTTTTGATGACGGTTGTTTAGTTAATATTTCTATTCAAATGTTAGTATAGTTTATATTAGAAGTAGAAAACATTAAATAAAAATATATGTTTTATATAATCCTTTATATTTTTTTGTGGCATTCCGAACGTTTCAAATTATGTTTTATATAATATATGCAAGGAAATGTTTATATATTACAATATAAAATATAAATAAAGTCATATGGACATCAAATTTAACCCTAAATCCCTAATTTACATCACTCTCCACATCGTATAGATTCTAGAAATCATATTCCCATAATAACAAGCTTGTATAACTTAAATCTTATTTTCAAAGGAATGCCTACTACATATCATCAATTCATAATAACTAGTTATTATTCATCTGAATTGTGGTATTATAAAAGGAAATAGTGTGGGAAAGACACTCATCTCTTAATCTATAAATGGTCCACAAGACATTGTAAATTTAAAATTATGCATTTTAACATTATCAGGATTATAAATTATGAATTCCCAACACATATAATCAATTACATATTTTTTTTTAATTATGTTTTTATTTATTTATACTTGAATTTTTTTAATTAATTAGAAATATTATAAACATATTTTTTTGTAGTTATTTAAAATTGATTAAAAAAAGGATGCTAAGACCATCCATACGATCTATGTAAAATTGTATGTTCTTAAGAAGTCTACATAATGTAAATAAAATATTTAAATTTTCAATTTCTTTTTGTATTTTTTTATAGATATTCATATCCACTCTTTTATTATTAAAAGGAGTTAAATGAACAAATCATAAATGTTAATTGGGTTTGTTTTTAGTACCGATGTTATATAAATCAATAATTTTTTTAGACTTCTCAAATTAAAATAAATATTTTGATAAAAATAAATAGCACAAAAAACATTACTTTATTAAGTGTGAAGTGGAAAGTATTTCATAATATAGAATGCTAGTCCAGAATAAATAAAAGCTCTAATGTACTTGAAAATGCTTGATTGATTAAATTTTTTTATATTTGTAAATAACTAAATATTGGGTTCATGCCAACTTCTAAAACATAGAAATGTGAAAGGTGGAAATGTGTATGTGCATAACCAAATAAAAAGGAGGCACCAAAATGGTATGAAGATAATACAAACAATAATTAAAAGTGGCAAGATCCTACATACGGTCTTAACATAAATATTTATATTAGAATGGCTAAAGTCTTTTTTATTCATGCCTAGTAAATTTAAGAAATATATATTACATATATTCAATCTACATCTATTATCAATGAGCACATGCTTTACCATTTTTCTAAAAAAAAGCTTGGTTATAAAAGGGTAAATAGTTGTATATAATATGACATGGGGGATTATTTTAATTACAAAGGAAACACTTTCCTTAGCCATCAGCCATGTTCTCTCTTAAATTTTTTAAATTTTCAAAGTTTAGTTTTCTCAAATTTCAAAATGCACATATGAATACTTCATTAGTTGTTTCTTGGTTCACTAAATTAATTTCCCTACATAATTGAATTATTTACTCAAAGAAAAAGTTTTAATATTCACTTAGGTTTGACCATTTTCTTGTTTCCTCTAGTAATTTCATTACTATAACAAAAGGAATGGAAGATGGGAGGGATGTAGACACATAAATTTGATCACAAGTATTGAACAATGTTAATTCATAAAAAATTCCAAACCACATGACTTGCACTTAAATACATTCCTCTAACGCATTTATCTATATGAAGGTTTGAACCTATGTTTATTGTTATCTATTATATGAAATTCTCAGTTTTAACTTCTCAAGATACTTATAATCACCTTTAATATTTCTCCAATTTAGGACATGTGTCCCTAGTCCATATGGATATTTATGTGCTAGGCAGATATGAGTGTGTTGTGCCTCTATCCACTTATGCTAGTTACATTTTATGCCTAATAATAGATATATTTCAAAGCTAAAAATATTCTTTTATGTCTTTATAGATGTTTTTCATGGTTGGGTAATGGAAATTATCAAAATATTCACCTATAAATACATGTTAAGAGTTATTAATTTTCCCTACTTGGTATTCACTTGGTTAAATATTTTTCACTTTTACATATTTATTAGATGTTCCCTATTCATTTCAAATTCAATACATCTAAGAAGGAGTAGTGTTAAGCCAAGTCAAGTTCTTTCTAGATCAATTAAATAGATATCAAATTCAAGTATCAAATCCATCTTATAGTTTCATAGACAGAGCCAAAGAAGTATAATTACACATTCATTATAGCTAGGAGAACGACATGGGATTCATTTACCTCATTGTAATATTGGATATGTAGGCATCAATCAATTATTAATAAGGTGATTGAGTTCATCTTATCATATTAAACTACTATGTTTTCTTATAGGTTTTCAAGCTATCTAAGTTATCTTTGGGTTTTAAAGACAAGATATGATAAATAATTATTTTTTCACTAAAATCCCCTAATTTTAATATCTCAAATTACTTAGCATCTATAGGCATAGAAGGTTCAAAAATATTTCTTCGGTAAATTCAACTAGTATAAGTCTCTGGTTAATAAACTTGAGTGAATTACAGTTTATTTCTCCTACAATGATTGCATCTAGAGGTGTTTTTGATCCTGTTATTGATATGCCATTTATAAAAAATTACTTTCTATGTTATTTCATACTAGTCATTTATCATAGTCAACTAGGATAACTTTGCAGTCAATAGCCCCAAGTGTATTGCACTACTATCTACTTAGAACAAGAATGTCTAGATTATGTTTGTGATCATGTACCTATTCCTAAACATATATGATCATCTATTTATCTGAATTTGATAGTTAGGTAGTCAGAACACTCGACATAAGTATGTTTGTAAGCTAAATATATCTCTTGATAGTGTTTTAACAAAAAAATAGTTCCATATTTACCATTTTTATAAAATCAAAATTGTTGATTATTAAACATCTTTAATATTCTAATATTTTCTAGTTTCACACCTATAAGTAAAGATACAATTTATTTTGTTTTACCAAAAATAGGGTAAAACAATACCCAATTATTTGTCAATATTATACATGTTAAAGCTTGTAATGAAATGAAATCAAAGATGGTGCTTGTACCAAATTTTGGATTATACACCCATCAAATTTGATCATTGATTGGATAAGTATCACACATTCTCATATTCAATCATTAGTCTCATAATATAATAACACAAGTTCACTTCTATCAAATGTTTTATATGGATAAATATACAAATCATAACTTACCAAACCCCTCACATTATTATCTTTTTAAAACACTTATTAGACAATTACAATAACACATACCAATTAAAACATGCTAGCATAACAATGAAACTCTGAATCATGGACTCAACACCTACATTTTCACTACTAAACATATATTTCATTGAATATTTGTACCTATCCTAGGATGCTTTATTTTTTTACATAAACTCAAAAATATTAGGTACACAATACAACCTAAGATAATAACTAAACCAATGTGGAATCTAAAATTGATTGAAATTTTCCACCACTACTCATCAGACATAGGTCATGTGATTCTTTGATAATCCATGGTGCATAGATCTCTATAGTGATGAGACATGACCCCACCATGGGTTTCATTAAAAATTAATGATATGATGTCTGTGTTAAAATAAAGGGTTGTTCCTAAATTATCTAAATCACTTTGAACCTTACTTTGACTCCATAACATACTTGTGTACATTTTTATGATATAATTTCATATTAATCATCTAAACTATTTATATTGAAATAACTTGTAACATAAATGAGAATAATATTATTAATCAGTTAGCATAGTTAGCATACTAGATATGAAATTGAAATCATTTATCCTAGATAATATGTTATTATTTTATATTTTTTGTATAAAATATGATTTGCATAATTTTATTACAATAAATGAATATGAGAATAGGGAAATGGAAATTTATTACATTAATATAACATTTTTAGATTCTTAATTAAATTAAAACTTAATAAAAAATTATGATTCATTATGGTATTTTTAGTTAAAAATCCTAAACATTAATTTCAAAATTATTAGAGCTAGGGTAAGAGTTTTCTTATTATGAATCCATGGCATATAGATTTTAATCTGGTCACTGAGGATTTTAGTGTTAAACTAATCTGGGTAAGGCTACTATAACTACCATTTCAATTCTGGTTTGATGAATGTTTGAAATTTATTAGAGATTCATTGGGTGAATGCTTAATGATTGATGAAAACTCTAAGTGGATTCACCATTCCATATTTGACCAAATACTAGCCAATCTAAATCCTTCTGTAGATTTTCCAAATTTAATTAAGATGAAGATTCATGGTAGTACCTAGAAATAAGCCCTTGATTATGAGGGCTTGCCTTTCCAATGCCATAAATGTTTCAATATAGGTTATATGGTTACCACTTATGGTTTTATAAAGAGGAATAAGGGAGCATCATGGTGGAAATATAATTTAGATGATTGTGACAGTGATAGAAGTGAATATAATAATGAAACACATCTATACACGGAATCTAAGAGTGAAAAGGAATGTTATATCCTTGAATTAATACCACAAATGTCTAGAACATTTTTTCCCCGTGTAAGAAATCTATGTTCAGAGAACCTACAACGATTAACAACTATGAATATAAATAGAGGTATGAGGTTTATATTTTTTAAGCTAAAGCTTAAGTCTTTCTAGATAGGATTCCCTTGCTAAATCATACAATAGGCATGGCTCTTGAAATGTATATTCTTAATTATCTTGATTTAGGTGATGAAGGAAAATGGATGAAGGTGATTTATAAAAAGAATGTAAAAGGTAAGAAGGACAAAGGATCTCTAAATATTAACTTATTACCAAAAAAGGACCATGGAGAGGAAGTGCCTTAGTCGGTTTTTGGCTTTGTTTATGGTTGTTCTTGGTCTTCCCCTTTCTACAGGCTTTTTTATCTTGGTCATTTCATATCTTAAAAATGGGTAAGCGACCCTCAAACCCTTTATCTATATAAAAAAAGGACTCCAACTATATTCAAATGAACTAATTTGAGGTATCTATAAATAAGCATTAAAAGACATGTTCTACTTTAATATATAATTAAACATCTAACTAGTTTCCTTCCTAAAAGGGATTGAATTTGATGATTGTCATTGCCATTCATAATTTTTTTGATGATGCTTATTTAGCTAATATTTATTTTTAAATGTTAGTATAGTTTATAGTAGAAGGAAAAAACATTAAATAAAAATATATGTTCTATACAATACTTTATATTTTTTATAACACGCTGAATATTTAAAATTACATTATATATAATTTATACAAAGAAATGTTTTTATATTACAATACAAATAAAAACAAAGTCATTTGACCGTCAAATTTAACTCTCACTCCCTACATTACATCACTCTCCACATTGTATAGAGACTAAAAATCATATCCCAATAATAACAAGCTCTTATAACTTAAATCTTATTTTCAAAAGAATGCCTTATACAAATTGTTCACTCGTAACAACCGGTTCTTATTCAAATCAATAATGATTTTATAAAATGAAATAGTGTGGGAAAGACACTCGTGCATTAAGCTAGAAACGGTCTGCAAGACATTCAAAATTTAAAATTATGCATTATAACATTATCATGATTGTAGATTATGAATTCACAACACATATAATTAAGTACAAATTCATTTTATTGTATTATTTATTTATTTTTTAATTTTTTAAGTAATTACAAATCTATTAAACCTATTTTTTCACAGTTATTTCAAACTAAGTAGAAAAGGATCTTAGGACCGTCCATATGATCTAAGTAAAATTGTATGATCTTGAGAATTCTACATAATGTAAATATATTCTTTAAATTTTCTAGCCTTTTTTTGGTATTTGTTCGTAGATATACATATCCACTCTTTTATTCTTAAAATGAGTTAAATGAACAAGTCATAAATGTCACTTGGGGTTGTTTTTAGTACTTATACTTTAGAAATCAATAAATTTTCTAGGCTTCATAAATTGAAACAAATATTTTGACAAAAATAAATAGCAAAAAAAAATGTACTTTGTTAAATGTGTAGAGAAAAGTATTTCATAATCTAGAATTTTAGTCCAGAATCAACAAATGCTATAATGTACTTGAAATTTTTTGATTAATTAAATGAACGTATTAATTTTTTTATTTATAAATAACTAAATATTGGGCTTAGGTCGACTTCCAAAACATAAAAATGTGAAAAGATGGAAAAGGGTGTATGTGCCCAACCAAATAAATAGAAGTCACCAACATGGTATGAAGATAATACAAACAATAATTAAAAGTGATAAGATCCTACATATGGTCTTAACATAGGAACCAAAAAACATAAATTATTTTATAAATTATAACATAAGATTAAATAAAAAGGGGTTTTAGGCCACTTGATTCAACATAACAATTAAATCATGTTGAATTTTAACCAAACCTAGACATAAACAATTGCATAGACATACATAAAATAAATTTAACTATATATAAAGGACTAATTTTCAGGTATCTATAAATAAATATTATATACATCATCAACTTAAATAATTAAAAATATAGTTAGTCCCTTCAACAGGGATTGAATTTGATGGTTGACATTATTTATAACAACTTTTTTGAAAATGTTTATTTATTTAATATTTAAATATAAATGTTAGCATAATCCATAGTAGAGGAAGGAAATATTAAATAAATAAAAGTCTATAATCTTTTATATATTTTGGTGCTGTGTCCAAAATTTTAAAAATACATTTTATATATTCTACGCAAGAAAATGATTATATTTTACAATTAAAAATATAAATAGAATTATATGACCATCAAATTTAACTCACTCCTTGCTTTACACTACTCTCCACATTGTATAGAAACTAAAAATAATAATCAGTCATATCCTTATAATAACAAGTTCTTCTAATTTAAATATTATTTTGAATTAAATGCCTACCATAAATCATTAACTGATAACATCGACTTCTTATTCAACTCAATTGTGATATTCTAAAAGGGAAAAAATATTGGAAAGCCACTCATGTATTGAGAAATAAAAGGTTTGAAACATATTGAAAATTTAAAATTATACATTATAAGAATTATAAGTTGTGAGTTCACAATATATAATTAAATAATTAAATAAATAAATAATAATCTTATGAATATTTTTTTACAATTTATTTTAAATATGAAAATTTTAACACAACTCAAAATAACATATTAAATTTGAATATTATTAAAAAAATTAATCAATTAAAAAATTAATATTTCTTCATCTATTATCTTTTATTAATTATATAATATAATCAATTCAATAAACATCTATATTTAAGATATATGCTGAAAAGATGATCACTTGTTTCTATATTTAAGAGACCTTGTAAAATTATTTAGAAAAAATGAATATGTATAGAAATTTATTTTTTAGTAAATTACATTCATATGCATGGTAGGAAAAGCAACATGGTTTCTCAATTCTTCAAAATGGATGGAAATCAATAACAAAATTCAATGGAATAAACATGATTTAGTGAAGATATTAATTAAGGTTAGTAGATTCGTCATGTTTCTCAAATCGATAAGCACCAGTGATTAATTGGAGTTAGCAGATTTTCCATGTTTCTCAAATTGATAAGCATGAATGACATGAATCCATGTATTTAATCATGAATAAATTCCCAATTAATTCTTCACAAGATAATTTTAAGGTAAAATAAAAGTAGAAAAAAAGTAAAAGTCATGTCGACCTCACTCACGATGTCGCCACACTTGGCTATTGTTGTTGGTCATGTTGCTAACATCAGTTCCAAGGACAAGAAATTGGTGGGTCCTATTAGTGCTCACAGGAAGAATTCAAAGTCTAAGAAGAATAAAACCACTAGCTAAGCATGGCAATTCAAAAGAAAAAACAAACTCTCAAATAATAAATGACAAATTTAAGCACAAGCCACAACCTCTAGATGGTAATGGAGGTAGATCATTCTTAGGTCACTAAGCAACCAATTAGAAAGGTTTAGATGAAAGAGTATCATAAGCCACCCACCCATCCTAAGTGGTTTCAAAAGGAGCCAAAAAGACTATTATTTCCTAAACAGAAGGCAATGACATATAATACCCACTAACTTATAACCCTGCACAAAAAAATTCCACTAAGATGGACCAACAAATGAATTTGTTTGGCAATTGATTCCATCTGCCCATTGAGGAAGATGGTAGGAGAAAAAATTGTGGAAATGACTCTACCAACATTTAGTGTAGGTGGAAAATCTACATGCAAGTGCTAGTTAGAAGGAACATAATACATGATGTAAAAATCACTCTCCCAATGGTTGAGAAGTTCGTGTAAATTATAAAATTATAGAGCCACCTTATCTACCTAAACTTAGATCTAGAAAAAAATTCAAACATTAATAGGGAATTCCTTAAAATGATCTTCATTATTAGCAACAGTGTAATTTATAAACTTCCATTGCTGAAACAAAATGATAGCTTGGAAAAAATTCCATACAAAGGTTATGTATGGATGCCACTCAACATTGCTTCCCCTAAAAATACTTTTCTCCAATTGAACATATCTAGATGATAAGGTTGAAATAGACTATGTAAAAAAAAATTTAATGGGCTATACTAAAAGGAACATGGGTATGATAGGGTGAATCTATTTCATATATGTGATAAATCAAACAAGAAGGTGAATAATCATAAAATGAAAATTGATGTGAAAGATGGTGTATGTTTTTAACAGTATGTTTATGCCTAGACTTTTTTCAGATGATCAATTACAAATGTGAAGACAATCATCTACAAAACATAAATGACCACCTAGAAATATAAAATGAATGTCAGTAGGAAAATATATGATTATCTCAAAGGATCATCTAAGCATTCCAAATGATCATATGAACACTGCAAACATTCATTTAAATACTCCAAATAACCATTTGAATACTCAAGATGGTAATCTGGCATGAATATCCAGATGATCATCTAGATAAATTCTTGGATGCTCATATGTATTGTCCTATGTATTGAATACCTCTACCTACCTATATTAATTACAATCACTTTTGAAATGATTGGGTTTGCCCATAAATAGTATCCCCAATCCTCATTTTCACATAGTTTTTGTACTCTGATTCTATATAACAACCATCCCTTATAGTCTCTAACTTGCATCAAGCCGCCTCTCAATTCCCACTCATAGCTTCAATAATGTCTACTACCCCAATCACCTATAGAGAATGCAAAACCTATTTCAAGAATCTAATGTTCACCCTAATCCTAAATCTTCTCTACTGAGAAAACACATACTTAGAATGGATTAATAAATGTTATTTCAAGGGGATCATTCACATGTCATAATATGATACAAATAATCATTTTAATGTTCATTTATTTTCATATTTTAACATGATGTCATTGAGATTCAATATCACTATCATCAATCATTCTCTTTCCATTAGAATTGCACTTGAGGACATCCACAGCTTGATAGGGCTTCCTCACAGGGATATCAAGCATGTCAATACAAAGACCATATTAATGAATGTGGACCAAAAATACTTGAAAACCCACTATGAATTTTAGCTAGATGGCACATGATATGAAGAATTCTTTCAAAATTTATTAATAATTTTCAAGATGATTTATTAACAATAATGATATGTTTTTCTATTTACATCTATCCACATTAGAAATAAAAGGTTGGTAGAAACTAAATGTGTTACAAATATTTTTTACTCTATGTGATTGAGCTTCTCCAAGCTAGATTATTTTAGAGGGAAGATCATTAGACATACCTTTTTGGACTAATATGTATATCTTGCATATATTTAGTGAAGAACAATTTGATTGGTGTACCCATGTTCCCAATAGAATTAAGGATGATTTGATTATGGATTCTCAAAATGAAAATGTTTTATTTTATTGTACCAAATTCATTCTTTACCATACCATGATACATTTTACCAGTTGTAAGGCACAAAGATTCCTACTATTCTTCATGAATGAATAAATGTCAAGGCACTCTTCATTGCTGACTAGGAGGTAAATTTGCAATGCACTATCATACTATAGTTATTTAAAATTATTATATAACATCTTTAATTTAGAAAATATGTTTTTTGTGTTATAGAATAAATTATGTCAATGAATTGCTTGAAGTGAAGTAAAAATAAAGGATCATCAGCCACCTAAGGACTTTTTAAAAATAGACAAGGGAGAATCATCTCCTACACCACTACTAATTAGAAAATGCATGTGGACTTCAATTGTTGCTCCACCACAATAACATGATAAAGCTCAATATCATGCTATTAGTATGACTTTTCACAATTTCATTCAATATTTGTTATTTAATTAGCATAAAATTACAATTTTGCAATTATATTATTTTCATTTTTTAATAATGATTGTTAATATTTTTAAATGAACCCAAAACTTCACATAATCCATTTCCACTAATATATCAGTTCTCATGACCTACTATATCTATTCAATAGAAAGGTATTTATTAATTTTACATGGTATATGTTGATTTATTTTATTTTATTCTATGCATGTCATGATGTGTTAATTTACTTGTAGTGTTAACTCCCACTCTAAGAATTTTTTTTCCACCACCACTACCATCCCACACTAC
This sequence comes from Torreya grandis, assembly GCA_037957365.1. NCBI lineage: Eukaryota > Viridiplantae > Streptophyta > Pinopsida > Cupressales > Taxaceae > Torreya > Torreya grandis. The sequence goes on from JARHVA010002141.1 coordinate 2,361,289, forward strand.
ACCATAACATCAAGGAAAACATTTAATTTATCTTAAACTAGGTAGTGGAACTATACATTTCATAACATCAAAGTTTCCTACATTTTATTTGAGAGATATCGAGGCTCTAATAGGAACTACATGTGTTCAGCATATAGAAATTAATGATGAGTTCTTTGGAATTGATAGTGGCATAGACATGCAATTTTTTTTCCATAGTCAATGATACAAGGTTATTAGCTTAATGTAGTTGAGGATTTTACTCCAAGGTATAGTAAACACTCTTTATATAGGGGAGCTTCCTTTGAAGAGACTAAAAATGTTTCCAAATCCAATGATCATATTAATTTTTCTCATCTCTATACTTTGTTCCCTGATAATATTTAGCCATAAAATAATTTTATTATTTTGAGGTAACTTAAGGATTTGAAATAGTGGGATTATTGGGCCAAAGTTTTGATTCACTAAATCAATTCTTGTTTCCATAATGACCCCCAATGTGGTTAATTATTTTCTTTTGTTGAGTATGAGCTAGACAAAAATGATGTTTTAATGAACCAAATAGCTTCATAACTATTACTACAAGTAATATTTTTAATGATAGAATTTTGAAGATAATGTTAAACATTCTAGAAAATTTAAATGTGGAGGCTCAAGCTTATTTCAATAAATTGAAGAGAAATGAAGGTCATATAATAATTGTCGAGGCATAAAAATAAATAGCCCTGGTAAGTATTGCTCTTTTTTTTTAAATTTAAATTTATTTTTGTAATTTTTAAATATTTTTTAGTATTTTCCATTTGAAGCCAAAGTATATAAATTTGAATAATGATGTTTTTATCCTCGAGATACATCTAACAAGTGTTGCTCTTTTGGATATGGTGTAAGTATTGTTTTTGATTTTTTTTTTAAAAAAAATTTTAGAAAGGAGAATGTAGGTGTTATTAGAAGGAATCTAAAGGATTTTATTGGAATTCATTAATATATTCATTAATCATATAAAAATATAGTGCATAGATGGCTACATATAAAAAGTGGCTAATTGGTATATATGGTCTGAGATCCATGTTGGTAAAGATATATAGTTCAAAAGAACAAAACCACCAGTTAAGCATGGAAACCCAAAAGAAAAACCAAAATCTTAAATAACATATGAGAAAGTTAAGCACAAGCCACAACACCTAAATGGTAGTGGAGGTACATCACCCTTAGGCCGCAAAGCAAACAATAAAGGGTTTAGACAAAAGAGCATCATAAGCCACCCATCCATCCTAAGTGGTCTAAAAAAGAGCCAAAAAGACTATTATTTCCAAACAAAAAGGCAATGACACATAATACACCACTAATTGAGAACCTTACACAAGCTAAGTCCATTGAGATAGACCAATAAATGAATTGATGTTTAGAAATTGACTTCATCTCCCCATTAAGGAGGAGGGGAGGAGAAACAAATATAGAAATGGCTATTTCAACATTTATTATAGGTATAAAAGTGACATCCAATAGATAGTTAGAAGGAACACAATGCATGATACAAAAAGCACTCTCCCAATGGTTGAGTAGCTCTTGAAAATGCTAAAGTTATAGAGCCATATTCTCTACATGCAATTAGATTAAAAAAATCAAAGAAATAACAAGAACTTTATCATTAATGGGGAATTGCTTAAAATGATCTTCATTTTAAAGAAAAATTTAATTTATAAACTTCCATTAATGAAATAAAATGATATCTTTGAAAAAGTTCCATACAAAGGTAATGTATGGAGTCCACTCTAAATTATTCCCCCAAATATACTATTCTCTAATTAAGCATTTCTATATGATAAGGTTGAAATAGACTATGTAGGGAATATTTTATTGAGCTATAATAAAAATAACATGGTTATAATAGGAAGAATCCATTTCATAGTCATGGTGAATCAAACAGGAAGGTGATTAAACTCAAAATCAAAACTGATTTGAAAGCTTATGTATGTTTTTTTAGGTATGTTTTTGCCTAGACATTTTTCAAATTCTCATATGGAAATTTAAAGAAAATAATTTTCAAAAAGAATGACCACATGGAGGATCAAGTGAATGCATACCAAAAAATATGATCATTTGAATGATCACCTTGATTGCTTAGATGATTGTTTGAATACTCCAGAGGATTGTCTAAAATCTCCAAATAGTCATCTAGTATGAATATCTACATGATCATCTAGATAATTACTTGAATGCTCATCTATGTTGTCTTTTTGAATTGAATACCTATACCTACATGTAGTAATTACCAATACTTTTAATGTGACCAGGTTTGCCTATAAATAAGAGCCTTGACCCTCATTTTTCACATAGTTTTTATGTTCAACCTCTCTACAACATCCCTATAATACAGTCTCTAACTTCCCCCAAGCCTCTTACATGTGTTTAGTCATTTTTTTAATAATTTATAATACCTGAATTACATCTATATATTGAAAGCCCTATTTCAAAAATTTAATGTACACTTTGATCCTTAAGCTTCTCTAGTGAGAATACACGTATTCAGAATGGATCGACAAATGTAATTTCAAAGGGATTTTTCAAATTTCATAGTATGATACAAATAATAATTCTAATACTCATTTGTTTTCATCTTTAAACATTATGTCACTAAGATTTGATATCATTATCGACAACCATTCTCTTTCCCTTACAATTAAAGCCAAGGACATCTAGAGAATAATAGGGCTTCTTCATAGGATTGTTAACCATGTTAATACAAAAACCATACTAATGATGTGGACAAAAGATACCTAAAATCCCACTATGGCACGTGTTATTAAGAATGATTTTAAAATTTATCAATTATTTTATAGATTATTTATTAATAATAATGATATGTTTTTATATTTATAGCTTCCCACATTAAAAATAAAATGGGGATTAAAATTGAATGTGCTAGAAATCCTTTTCTACTCAGCATGACTGAGCTTTTCCAAGATTTATTAGTTCTACTTGGAGGATCATCATACATCCTTTTTTGGGCTATTATTTATATCTTACATACACTCAGTGGAGAATAATTTGGTTGGTGTACCCATGTTTCCAATAGAATTAAGGATGATTTGATTTTGTATTCTCAAAATTAAAATGTTTTATTTTATTTTACCAAATTCATTATTGCACTGTGCTATGAGGTATCTTACCAGTTACAAGGCACAAATATTCCTATTGTTCTTCATGAATAAATGGGTGTCAAGGCACTCTCTATTACTGACCAAGAGGTAAATTCATAATTCACTATTATACTATTGTTATTTAAAATTATTATAGACATCTTAAATTTTAAAAAAAAATTATTTATGTTATAAAACATATTAGGTCAATCAATTGATTAAAGAAAACAATAATAAAGGGTCATTATCCACCTGAGGCCTTTACTAAAATAGATGAGGGAGAATCATCTCGTATACCATCAATGATTAGAAAAGGCATGAGTTCAATTTCTCATCCCCATAATCACATGACCAAGCTCAATCTCATGTTGCTAGTATGACTTTTCATAATTTTACTCATTATTTCTTATTTCATCATTAAAATATCTCAATTTTACAAATATATTATTTTAATCTTTTATAATGAGTTTCAAGATTTTTAAATGAAGAAAAAACTTCATGTAGTCCAATTCCACCAAGATATTAGTTCTCATGACCTACTATCTCTATTAAACAATAAGGTATATATTAATTTTTCTTGGTATATGTTTATTTATTTTATATTTTGTATCCATGTCATGATGTGTTAATTTATTTATAGTGTTAAGTCCCACTCAAAAAAATTGTCTACCACCACTACCACCACTCTGTACTACACCATAAGGGTGATGGAAATGTTTTATGTACCATAAATTGAGTATCCAAACTATACATATTACAACATCATAGTTTCTTACATTTTATTTGAGTGGTATGGAGGTTGGAATAGAAACTACATGCCATCAGCATATAGAATTTGATGATGATTTCCTAGGAATTGGTAGTGGCATGAATGCATAATTTTTTAATCCACTATCAATGATATAAGGTTGTCAGCTGATCATAGATAAGGATTTTCATCAAGGGTCCATTACACCCTCTAAAGATAGGGGAGTTTCCAATGAAAAGACTAACAATGTTACCAAATCTGATGATCATATTAACTTTTTTACTCTCAATACATTGTTATCTGAGAATAATATTATGTCACTAATTAATTTTATTATTTTGAGGCAACTTGAGGATTTGAAATAGTCGAAGGATTGGGTCAAAGTTATGATTTATAAAATTAGTGCTCATTTTCATAATCACTCCCAACATGGTCAATTATTTTCATTGGTTGAGCATGAGCTAGCAAAAATTAATGTTTCGATTAACCACTGAACTTCCAGAACTATTACCATGAGTAATAGTTTTAGTGATATGATATTGAATTTAATGTTAAATGGGCTGAAAATTTTTAATGCAGAGGACTAAGCTTATTTTTATAGATTGAATAGAAATGAAGGCCATTTAATAATTACTGAGGTATAAAAATAAAAATTCATGGTGAGTGTTGCTCTTTATTTTGAGTTTTAAATTTATTGTAGTAATTTTTAAATAATTTTTATTGTTTTTCATTAGCAATCAAAGTACACAAATTTTAAGAATGAATTTGTTATCCTTGAGATGCATCTTATGAATGCATGCAAAATTTTAGCTTCATCCATTACATTGAAACAACAATTTGTAATAATGAATAATAAAAACAATTCATTTGAAGAGAATCATTAGAGAACGTGGCATGGATGCTAATATTTTGTTAAAACATAATGTTGATGTGGATCCTAGCTTGATTTTAGATAGATATATGGTACAACATGAACATGCAACCATTAAAAATATCAATACAATGGCTAAGGATCATATGGAGTTAGGGATCATGAAAGAAATAGAAATCCAAGTAGTATGTCAAGGGACTGAAGAACCTCCAAAACAATGATAATTTTTTTATTATTATAAGTATTTAGTTTTTTTAAATGAGGGACAAGTTTGAGGAATTGGCTTTATTTTTGATTACATCTATTGTAATTTTTTATATATTTATAATATAAATATTTCAATTGTGCATTTCTAGCTAGGATAATAATTTTTAGATTCATATCTTGCATCTATATTTTCAGTTCAAGTGGTTAACTAATTTTCAATTTATATTAAATTTAATAAAATCATACTAATTCTCGATAAAAATAGTAATCAAGTGATTCATTAACAACAATTTTGAGCATATCATTAATATGTATTTTATAAAAAAAATTGTAACAACTCTCAACAATTATTTAATCAAACCTACATTGTTACTATACTTATCCATTTCAAACTATAATAATTCAACAAGTGACTTCAATATTGTCATGAAACTTCCATTATTCCACATAATTTTGAAAGCAAAATTTCCATCTTATCTCTTGAAAAACATGAAATAGATTCAACAAAAAAGTAATAACCTTAAAAATATACAATATAATTGCTATTATATTTACAATATGTTGTTAATTATATAATTCAATACGAAGGATTATTTACCCATTTATTTCATCATACTAATTAACCAATGAATTCCAAAAAATTAAAGTTATGAAGAACTAGTTGACCAAATTTAACCCTATAGGTCAAATTGGGACCCCTATAGGTAAAAAATTGATCTCTAGGTGTTTCTAGGGGTCTAGTATTATATAATAGGGTGTATTATAAGTATTTTTAAGTCATTTCATGTCAAATTATCCTTGTTCTTAGTCATTTTAATCCTTATGTCTTTTTGATCCATTTAAAGGTCATAAAATGAGCATTTAATGACTTGTATGACCTCCTTGGGTAAAGTGAAGGGGTAAAAATATGATTTCATATGACATGTGCCTTATGATTCCTTAATAAACTATTTTTAACTAAAAACTAGTAAGTTATTTAGAATAAAATGTAGTTTTCTTGGAAAAGGGAAGAGTTTGGCACTCATACGGCCCATAAGGGAGTGTGACACATGTGATAAGGTTATGAGATGAATATTCAGATTATTCAAACTCAATTCCACATTTTACATGATCTGTAAGTGATTAAAAATGTCCAAAATGTTTTTGTTCCTTCTTCACTCTTCTACACACATAGAACTAGTTATCATGTTTATATTTGGTACAGCTAGTTGGATAAGTTTCAAACTAAATGAATTTGTGAGGTGAAATTAAACTCATATATATCCATTTAAATAAAAATATTTCAAGTATTGGTCAACCATGATTTATGAATCATCTCTAACAAGTTGACTGTGTTTTTTTGCTCACTATTTCCCATACCCTATATGTTTTTCTCTGGGTCAGATAGGTTTATACAATTCAATTGCTGATATATATTCTATATGGTCAGGGATATATCATCTAAATTTACCTATGCTTTGTTTCACTTTTCAAGTTTTTTGGATAAGCCAAATATCTCAAGTTAAAAGAAAAGGCACTTTTCTATGTTACAGATAGGATTATACTATCTACATAATCTTCATGATTTGATAGTGAATTAAGAGAGTGGTGATAAATTAATTATAGTATCTAAAATTTAATCTTATTCCCCTCACTTTTCAATGTCATTCTCCAAATCAGACTTCATGAAATTACAATCATAACTACTATATTGTCAATTACTTCATGACTATCATACACAATCATCTGAATACATTATGTTAAAGCTCAAGCACATTCATGAGAAATTTAAATAAAGTCCTATGAATATATAAACATAATTATCACATGAGTGATCAATTATGGTCCATAAAATAATGTGTGGATGACATGGAGGCAACCTTTTTAGTATTTTCACACAGTCTCCTACCATTAACATACACCTATTGGTATCTCATAAGGACCAATAATGTAGGAAGGGAGTATATAATATGAAAAAGGTCCTTGATAGTGAAGAGAGTATATTTTAAATATTTGACATAGGTATAAAAGTCATGAAAGGTTAAAAATGGTGCCTATAATTTTGAATTCTTTGCTTGTACATGAAAATGTCCACCTATAGATGGAATCACAGAGATGTAAAGATATATGTGTGAAGTGTTGGAGCACTATATGGAACCTTATTTGAATTTATAATTTGTTTTAGAGAACATAAAATCCCCATTGGAAATGATATATTGGTATATGGGATAGGGGATTACCTTTAAAATATGATGACTATAGGTTTAGGGATCAAATCCCTAAAAGACAAAAATAGAGCACCTAGCCCTTTTGGAGATTCCTTGGGACAATTTCATGTTGAGATCTAATCAACCCAAATGAACTCATTATATATCATTATCATAAATTTCCAACTTGTAAAATGAAGAATGTGATTTATTCCTATGGTTTTCTTGCTAGAAAGGTTAAAAGTTGCCCCTTTGGCCGTTGAGTTTTAGGCAGTAATATCTATATGGTTTGGAGATGTAAAGTAACCTTAACATTTCAAATCACTATTAAAGGGGAAATATCATGTTTTAAAGAATAATTGAGGGAAGGTAATATAAATTAACATAAATATCATCAATATAATGTTGATATGTGGTGTTATAAGTCCCATACACACCTACGAGTGTCCTTTCTTTTGAAAGTACTCACCTACAGTTGACTATTAGCTCTTACCTCATCCATGATACAATACTAATCATAGAGATATAAAATTTATTTGATTTAGGCTGAATAAAAAATACCTCAAAATATATCCAAAATAAATTGACATAAATTCCAATGTGAAATCATCACTTACAAGATCCATTAGGTCACAAAATAATCACCCACAATTTGACTGTGGTGTAACAGTGGGAGGAAATAAGTGAATCAGACATTGGAAGGTCTATAAATAAATTTATTTGAGTTAAAAATAATATTAAATTAGCTAAAATTTATATAGGATTTATTATATCATAAATGAAATTCCAAATAACAAGTTTCATCTACAAGTGGGTCCCTATTTTGAGATTGAGAATAGTCAATTTGAATTGAGCAATGCATTCATAAAGAAGCATGCATAGGATTGGGGTGATAAATTGATTTTGAAACCTTTTTTAAGGTTGTTAAAAAATTTATATAACCTCATAAAACACAAAACAATAAAATATAAGGTTATAATGATGCATCATACAGTCCACATGGTAGAAGCCCACACATAGTGTCTTTCCTCATAGTCTGTCTTAGGTTTTGGTGATTTTGAACGATCAAATGATGTTACCAAAGGTTATAAATTGGTAAATATGGTAAAAATTACATAATAAAACTTATAAAACATTAATTTTTCATTGGATATGAGGGTTATACCTCACTATTTTGTCTCAGAGGTCAGCTATTTAGGAAAATCAAAATTTTGGCAAGTCAAGCAAATGCTGCCAAAATGAGTAAATGATCTAATAATAATATTTTGAGACCTTAAGGAACATATTTTGAGGTGTATTGAAGGTGAAAGGTTTATTTTAATAACTCATACAAGCTTAGACCTCTAAAAATTGTAAAACTCTCTTACACACAGCTTAACCAAGCAAGCTCTAACTAGACCTAGTTGGTGAATGAGAAAGAGTGCCTAGAAATTTGTGTGATTACTTTTTGAGCTTAAATGAGGTATGAAAAAGAATAATACAATATACATAACATAATAAATCAGTCCAAATGGTCAAAACTAGCTAAATATAGGTTAACCTTGTTAGGCCTTAAAGATGCCTAGAGCCAATTCAAGGTCAAATTTCACTTCTATCTTTTAATGAGATTCATAACTAGTTTAAACATGTTAATAATATGAAATTAGACATATATAATCTATTGGGATGCAGGGTAAGTCACAAGGAAATCCACTTTCATTTTAGGAACAATTCAAGCTTGTAAGGAATGGAGAAAATAACTCGAGTGGGAAAAGTTGGAAGCTCATATCTACTTGGATGCTTTACATGGAGACTCACAGGGATACAATGAGTTGAATAAGGTCATGAATTTTTTTTTGTGCTATTATTTTCTCTATCAAATTTTAGACCTTTATAAAACATCACTAAAAGTTTAAAACTATCTAAAACCCTTGCAAACCCTTTCTATTCCTAGTCATATCATTCATAATTTTATAGATGCATTAGAGATAGTTAAAAGAAATTGGGAATTTATTGATAGAGTAAATTTGTAAATTCTCACAAGCTAGATACTAGATGTGAGTGTCCTAGTTTCATCCTTAGAATATAAGCTAAGAATTCATGAGGAATAACCTCAATAAATCTATCATCCCTCATCTCCACCTCCATAATATTTCTATCATTTATACTTATCCCTTACTTTTCAAACCAATCAAGATATAAAATTCACCTTTTACCCAATCAGTTGGAAGAGAAAGATGGAAAGATAAACTTTGATTTTGAAGCAAAACTTGATAGGCATATTTATTTAGCTAATAGGTAGATGATTAAATCCATATTATCAATAAAATAAGTGGAATATAAGCTCTCATTTCCCTCTCACGTTATATCCAAACCTCAAGAAAAGAATTCTAGATATGAAATAACAAGTTGGAGACAAGATGGAGAATCTAAGCCTAAGGAGATCCCAAGTTTCTTGAACACTTAATCCACTCCTCAAATTGGATCACTACCTCAAGAAGAGATGCCTAATCCTAACATCCTAAGATGGAATAAGGTAGTGGACTCATGGGAAATGAAAGGGGATCAAATCCTAGATAAAGAATGTCTAGTTGAGAAATAGCTTGATCCTATGCAAGCCCCTCCTACCCTTCCTCAAGAGACCTCTTATTTTACATATCATCCCTCTTGTACTCCTTATCCTAATGAATATCCATATCAAATTCAAGAGATAATTTTAAAAGAGAACATAGCCAAGAAAATGTAAGAGTTAGAGTTGAGAATTAAATTGTTGAGCCAAGGTGTGATGGAAGGTTTAGAGCCAAAATAAGATCCAATGCCTAAACACACCCCATATAACCTTCCTAAATAATTTTTTAAAGATAAATAAGTTTTAAATGAAGTTATTTTAAAATGAAAGGAAGAAAAATAGGTTATTTTATCTAAATGTTTGCCTACCCCTCCTCAAAAACTCCCAAAAAGATCCCCTACAGTTCATTCTCAATCTGATGTTGAGTTCTATGTTCCACCTCTAGTAACTAGTTCATCTTGTCTTCACCATATCACTATTTACCTTTATGTACCTATGGTGTGGTAACCTAAAGATTAACATTTTGTTGATAAGAATTCAAAACTCTTGATTGAATAAAACATAGCTCTTTGGCAGTCTCATTGGGCTTGGTCACTTGTTTACAAGATGCCTAACATTGGCATCACCAAGAAGGAGAAAGAAATTGAGGATCTTGTAGTCCTTGAGAAGCAAAGTCAAGTTATAAAAGTTGAGATATAACTTGAGATCACTTAAGAGGTTATAAATGATGAATAATAGGTGATTTATTATGTTAAATCTTTTAATTATATTGATATTGAAGAATGTCTTCCTTATGTTAAATAAGAGGAAATCATCATTGGTTATTCCATCACTATCCAGGATATCATAGATGGGAAAGATTTTTTTTTATAATCATCCATGGGATGACTTGTTTGAAATCATTGGATCAGGTTATACTCCTTTTAAAGGAGGCTATGATCTAGTCAAAAATGGAGAAGACAACCTTGACACTCAAGTGGATATGCAAGGAGGAATCAATGTTTCAAATTTGTGCTTTCAAGAGGCATATGAATCCCATGATGATATGTTTGAAATAATAAAAATTGGTTATCATCCTCTAAACTAGTTGGGAGAAACACATAATCTTTTGAAGGATAGAACAAGCTTCTATTGGCCTTAATCTTATAAAGAACAAGAAATTACTCCTCTTGAATCCATGCCTACCAAGAAGATAGAAGTTGATTATGAGATGAAGAGTGGGCAGAGTTATGAGGTATGTGTACAAATTCAAGAGGAAGACATTTAAATTTGATACCTATTTAAATATGGTCTACTTGAGAGCAAATCAAGTGAAGTTATAAGGAATAGGTCTGATCTACTAAGCATCCAACCCAAGGAACAACATGATTGGAACTATGATTCATCTCATGAAGAAGAAGATTCAGGAAACTTTCCTTTTTATCATAGAAAGGAAGTATGCTTGTTTTTTAGTTGTGCATAGTTATTTGTTTTCTATTTTCCTTAAGTGCTTTAAACACACGTGTGTATCTTGTTAGTATGTTTGCTTTGCTTTGTGTGTGTCCTTTATTTTGTGTGGTTGATGTAATTAGTTGTCTTGTCTTGGTCAAAGCCTTGTTTTCAAGTGTTAGGTATTCTTGTTTTGTTTTAGACTTCAGATGACTCCCTAAGACCATGTATAAGATAAGGTTACTGATCTTTAGTATAACATACATACTAGCCCTATGAGTCATCATTTTGTTAACCAAATTTGAGCCTGTAGGTCAAATTGGAACCCCTACAGGTCAAAAAATGATCTTTAATTTTTTTAATAGGTATATTATTATGTCATACGGTTTATTTTAATTATTTTTATGTCATTGCATGTCATATTACCCTTTGTCTTAGTCATTTTAATCCTTGTCTTTTTGAGCCACTTAAAGGTCATGAAATGAATATTTAATGAATTGTATAACCTCATTGGGTAAAGTGAAGGTATAAAAAGGTGATTTCATGTGAAATGTGTATTATTATGCCTTAATAAACTATTTATAACTGAAAATGGGTAGGTTCTTTAGAATAAAGAGTAGTTTTCTTGGAAAAGGGAAGAGTTTGACTCTTGTACGACCCAAAAGGGAGTGTGACATGTGGGATAAGGTTGTGAAATTATTATTTATATTAATTAGACCCATTTACATGATTTAAATTATTTTAAATTTCTCAAAAAGTTCCAAAACCATTTTGCTCCTTCTTCGCCCTTCTAGACACACAAAACCAGTCAGCAGGTTTATACTTGTTACGGCTAGTTGGAGATGTTTCAAAACAAACACCTTTAGGAAGTGAAATTAAACTTAGATGTATCCATTTACATAAAAAAATTTCAAGGATTGGTCAACCATGATTTTGACTACATTTGTCTGCTCACTTTTTCCCATACCCTATAGGTTTTGCTCATGTTTGGAAAGGTCAATACAATCTAGTTGTTGATATCCTTTAAAAATGGTGTTGACTATCTCCATTAATTTTCCCAATTCTTGGTTTCATGTTTAAAGATTTTTGGATAAGCCAAATATCTCAATTTGTAAGAAAAGGCACTTTTCTATGTTACAAGAAGGATTCAACTATTTACATAATCTTCATGATTTGGTAGTAACTTAAGAGGATGGTGACGTATTTATTATAGTGTTTACAATGTTCTCTTGGTCCCCTCACTTTTCAACCTCATTATCCAAATAAAACTTCATGGAATTGTAGTCATAACTACCATACAATCAACTACTTCATGATTGTCATACATAGTCATCTAAATGAGCTGTGTTAAAGCTTACTGACATTCATGAGAAAGTGAAATAATTTAATATGGAAACAAACACATATTTATCATATGATTTATCATTTAGGGTATATCAAATAATGTGTGTATAACATGTGGTAACCTTATTAGCATTTTCACATAGTGTCCTGCCATTAACATACACCTATAGGTATCTAATAAGGACCAATAATGTAGGAAAGGAGTATCTAAGCTGAATAAGGTCCTTGATAATTAAGAGAGTCTATTTGAAATATTTAAGATAGGTATAAAACTCATGAAAGTTCAAAAATAGTGCATTGTTCACACTCATCACTCACTACCTACAATTTTGCATTCTTTGCCTATAAATGAAAATGTCCACCTATAGGTGGAATCAAAAAGATATAAATATATCTATATGAAGTGTTGAATCATAAGATATAACCCTATTTGAAGTCCTAATGTGTCATAGAGAACATAGTAGACCTATTTTTAATGCTATAATGGCAAATGAGATAAGGGATTACCTTCAAAAGATGATGACTATAGGTTTAGGGATGAAATCCATAAAAGACAAAAATAGAGCACCTAAACCTTTTCGTGATGCCTTAAGATAATATCATGTTGAGATATAATAATCCTAAATACTCTCATTCTATAGCCTTATCATAAATATCTAACTTTAAAAAGGAAGAAGGTGATTTAGTCCTTTGGTTTTCTTACTAGGAAGGATCAAAGTTACCCCTTTGGCCACTAAGTTTTAAGTAGTAATATCTACAGGGTTTGGAGATGCAAAGTGACCTTAACATTTCAAGTTACTATTAAAGGCATAATCTCATGTTTGAATGGCCTAATTTAGTGAAAGTAATACTAATTAACATAAATATAATCAAGATAATGTTGATATGTGTTGTTTCAAGTCCCATACACACCAATAAGTCTCCATTCTTTTGAAAGTACTCACCTACAACTAACTGTTAGTTCTTAACTCATCCATAGTAGGGGCTCAAGTATAGAGATATAAAATTTAGTTGATGGAGGGAGAATCATAAATACCTTATAGGATATCGAAAAGAACATGACATAAATTCCAATGTGAAACCATCACTTACAGGCTCCATTTGGTCACAAAATAGTCACCTATAGTTTGACTATGGTGTAATAGTGGGAGGAAACTAGTGAATTAGACATTGGTATGTATAAAAGTAAATTTATTTGAGTTAAAAATAATATTAAATGAAATAAAATGTCTATATGAGATATTAGAACATAGATTCAATACCAAACACCAATTTTGATGTACATGTGGCCCCTTATTCTGAGATAGAGAACAATCAAGTATGATATGAACAAGGCATTCATAAAGAAGCATGCAGAGGATTGGGATGATGACTCCATTTTAAAAAACTTATTTAAAGTTATTATAAAGTTGATACACCCTAATACAACACAAAATAATCATAGAGAACATTATAATGATGCATCATATAATCCACATGGTAAAACCCTGCACATAGTGTCTTTCCTCATAGACTATCTTAGGTTTTATTAATTTTTAAGGGACAAATGATGTTCTCAAAGGATATAAATTGGTATAGAGAGTAAAAATGACCTATTAAAACCTATAAAACCTTAATTTTTCCTTGTAGAGGAGGGATATACCTCACTATTTTGTCTTAAATGTCAGCGAGTCAAGAAAATGATCTAAAATGAGTAAAGGACATAATAATAAGATTTGGGAACCTAAAATAACATATTTTAAGGTGTATGAAATGTGAATTGGTGAGATTAATAACTCATACAAGCTCATACCTCTCAAAATGGTCAAAACTCTCTTGCACATAACTCAACCAAGCAAGCTCCAACTATCCTAGTTGGTGGATGAGAAGAAAGAATAAGAAAGAGTGCTTCAAAAGTTAAGTGATTAATTTTTGAGATTAAATGATGTATGAAAAATCATGAGACACTATCTGAACCATAATAAATCAGTCCAAATGGTCAAAACTAGTTAAATGCACGCTTAGCCTGTTAGTGCTTGAAGAGGCCTAAAGCCAATTGGGGGTCTAACTTCACTTCTAGATATTAGTGAGATTTATAAATAGTTTTAAAATGTTTATAGATTGAATTTATACATGTATAATCTATTGGGATGTAGAGGATGTCACAAGGAAATCCACTTTTGTCTTAGGAGCAATTCAAGCTTGCAAGGAATGGAGAAAAAAACTCAACTAGGTAATGTTAGAAGCTCATATCTACTTGGATGCTTTGCATGGAGACTCACAAGCCTGAGATAAGTTGAATAAGGTCACGGAAAAATGTTTTGTTTGATTATTTTATATATCTAATGTCACACCTTTATGAAACATCACTAAAAGTTCAACACTATCTAAAACCCTTGCAAACCCTTAGAAATGACTTGATTGGAAAAATAAAGATGGATAGATACTCTAATGGACTAGAATGGCATGTAAAGTGATTGGATGATGTAGGTAACTCTTTTAAGATATTCCATATCCTTTTGGATTGTATGGAATTATAGGGGTGGAGTACAAAACAGGGTTTTCTTGATATTTTTGTGTGTTTTATAGGTTCTAGAAGGAGTCGTAAGATGACAATCACATGGAAAAAAAGGTTCCTCTTATATGTTATAGGTTATTGAGACTTAAGATAACTCCCCATTATAATTTATTTCTTTAGAACAAATCTTATGTACCTTAACGAGAGCTCTCATCTTAGCTAGTAAAAATTGGCATAGTGAACATGATAGTAAGAAGGGTGAAAACTTTTAGTTAAAGCATATTTAAAGTGCACCTGATAAATATAAGACCATAGATGGAATTGACACATGTATTTCACACCCTTTTATGGATTTTCATGAGAAAATAAAGTAACTTACTTTTCAATACAATCATTTTGGCATGTGGAAGATCTCAAACAAAGTTATGAGTAAAAATTAATGGAATCTAAAAGGTTTGCCTATTTTTTCTGCATCATTATCCTCTGGTTGAATACAACTCATATCTTACGAGTTGGCTTGATTATAATGCTTCCACTTTTCATTATAAATATTATTTAGATCCCATTGTGTAATCCAAGTCTTTTCATCTTGCTGAAATCCTTCCCACTACACAAAATACCTATTATAATTCCCTTGCCTTGTCCTCATTATCTTCATATCTAAAACCTCCACTATTTTTTCTTTCTTCTTCTTTGGAAACTGTTGCTCCCAATTTACTTCTTCATCTTCACCATCTTCTCCATGGAATTCATATAAATTTAAAACATTAAATATATGAGACATATCAAAATTATATGGTACACTCACCTTATATGTGTTATCATTGATTTTATTCACAATTCTGCATGGTCCAATTTTCTTATACATTAGCTTGTTGTATGTGCCTTTTGGAAATATTTCTTTCCTAAAGTAAACCTTTACCAACTCTACTTCAAATACTTTGGATCTTATTCTAACATCTACTACTACTTTATATTTATCATTACTTTCTTTCCACTTTTTTCTTACTCCTTGTAACTACTACATATGCTCTGCAAATGCTTCTGCATCATCAATAATTCAATCTACAATTGGAAATTATACCAAATCTAAAATACCCATAGAATTTTTATATAAACAATTTGAAAGGGTGATTTACCAATTGATCTATTTAATGAACTATTATATGCAAACTCATCTTGTGGTAAAGCCAAGTCCCATTGAGTGGGCTTATCTCCCACTATGCATCTCAATAAATTTCTCAAGCTCATAATCACTACTTTTGTTTGTCTATCTATTTGTGGGTGATATGCACTATTGAATTGTATCTTAGTACCCATATTATTCCATAAAGTCCTCTAAAAATAACTTAAAAATTTCATGTCCCTATCTGAAGTAATAGTTTTTAGAATACCATGCAAGCTCACAATATCCATAAAAAATAATTTGGCAACTCTAATGTCGTAATTGGTTTTATTACATGCAATGAAATGAATAATTTTAAAAAAATTATCTACAAAAAAAATAATTAAATAATTACGCCTCTATGTGTTTGGTAATCTTAACACAAAATCCATACTTTGTCTATTGCCCTCTTAGAACTGGTAATGGCATGTGAATTCCAATATTTTATGTATTAAATTTAGCCACCTAACATATTTTTCACCTTGAAACATACCTTGTCACATGTCTTTTCATCTTTGGCCAAAAATAATTTTCCTCCACCAAAGCAATTATCTTTGTCTTACCAAAATGTTTAACCAAACTACCACTATTTAAATCTCTTATTACATTGTCTCATAGAGACCAAAATATAATGCATAATTGTTTCCCTTTGAAGAGATAACCTTCTTGTATAAGACACTCATCATCAATAATATCTTCCCACAAGTTAATGGATTGCTACACTATTCAACTATCTTGTCAAAATATGGATCCGTATCATATAATTATTTGATAGCTTCAAATCTAACTACTACACTCACCATAGTAGTTAATAATGCTACCCTCTTGCTCAATACATCAACTACCTGATTTTCCTTTTCTGAATTATGTTTCAACACAAAAGTATACCCTTACAAGAAAGAAACCCACTATGCATGCCTACTATTCAACTTCTTTTATGTATTCACATACTTAAAAGCCTCATGATCTATAAATAGTATAAACTCTTTAGGTACCAAGTGATGCCTTTAATGTATTAATGCTTGTACAATTGCATAAAGTTCAACATCATAAGTAGAATACTTTGTTTTTACCTCATTAGATTTCTCACTGAAACATGCTATTAGCTCTTGACTCATCACAACACCAATTCCCATAAATGAAACATCACAATCAACCTTAAACACAATGTTAAAATCTGATAATGCTAAAATTTATCTTTCTATAATCCTCTTCTTCAAAATTTTAAAACTTTTTATGGCTGCTCTAGTCTATGCAAATTCCTTCTCTCTCATGCAATCTATTATTGGTGCAATAATAATACTAAATTTTTAAATAATTTTTCTATAAAAAGTTACTAAAACATGGACACTTCTTACCTCTATAATGATTTCTAGAATAAGCCACTCAACAATCACCTTTATCTTTTCTTCATTCATTTTTACACCATCTGTGAAAACTACAAATCCCAAAAATACCAAACCATTCTGCATAAACCTAAATTTCTTCAAATTTGCATAATTCTCCTTTCTTAAAAAATCCATTACTATTCTCAAATGTTGTATGTATTGTTCTTTAGTCTTACTGAATATCAAAATATAATAAAAATAAAAAAACACAAAATTACCAATATATTCTTATAACACTGTATTCATCACCCTCATAAATGTGCTAGGTGCATTAGATAATCTGAATAGCATCACCATCTACCCATATAAGCCATCCCTAGTCTTGAACGTAGTTTTACACTCATATCCTTCACAAATTTGAATATGATAATAACCACTCCTTAAATCAATCTTGGTAAAATATTTTACTTCTGCAAGCACATCCATCATATCATCTAAACAAGGTATAGGAATCCCATATTTTATTATGATTTTATTAATTGCTCTATTATCTAAAAACATTATGCATCCTCCATCTTTCTTTGGAGTTAGCAATGTTGGTGTTACACATGGACTCATACTCTCCCTTATTAACTTATTCCTTAGCAATTTAGTAACTTATTTATTTAATTCTAAATATGCTATTAGACTCATCCTATAAGCTGCTTGATTGGGTAGAGCTAATCTTATAATAAAATCAATGTGATGTTGTATATCTTTCTTTAGTGGTAAACCATTTGGTAACTCATCAGGCATAACATTTGCATATTATTTTAACAATCTTGCTACTTTTATTGGTATTTACACCATTTTTGTTTCTTTATTCTTTTTTAATAATGCATAAAAACAACCTACTACCTTCATATCTTGGATAAATTTTTTAGTATTGAGCATGCTTTCTATCTTTTCTTCCTCTTTAAGAGGTAACAAAACTACCTTTGTATCACCTTTCCAAAAAGTGTATGTCTTCTTTGCTCTATCATGAATTACCTTCCTATCAAATTGCCATGGTCTTTCCAATCAAACATGACATGGATCCATCAAAATAACTTCACACCATATTTCATCATTATAATTGTTTCCTATAGAAAACTTGATTAAGTAACTTTTATCTACTGTAACCTCATTACCTTTCTTAAAACATGAAATATGATAAGGATTAAGATGCTTTTCACATTATGAATTTAGTTTTTCTATCATTTCTTTAGAAACTATATTTTTAAAACTACCACCATCTATATTACTTTACATACTTTTCCACCCAAAGTACATCTTGTTCATAAAATATTTGATTGTAGCCATGCATCACCACCTTATTTATTATGTAATTGTTCCTTCCTTGGGGTGATCATGATTTTTCTCATCATGACATTCTCTCCAACATTTACTAGTGTAACTTTAATATTCTGCTCTTCTATTTCAGCCTCAACTAGATTTATTCTTGGGCAATCTTCTTGCCTGCTTTCTTGATCATGATAGTGTGAACACTAAAATACTCTATTCCCTTCTTCTTCACACCTATAGTAGACATAAAATCTATGATGATTCAGAAACCATCCTTTATCACCACCATAACCTCATCCTCTTTGAAACCCTTGCCTATTATAATCTTCCCTTTCTACACCACATGATGATTCACCTTTATTGAAATTAAATCCACCTTTGGTGGTATTGAACTCATCTCATTCCCTTATTTGAGGGGATCCACCCCTTCTTGGACCATGAGATGTCCTTCTAAAATTTTGTTTATTTTGTTTTTCTTCTACCTTCAAAAATAATTGATAAGCCTCCTCCATGTTAAGTATTCTATGCATGCTTAATTCATCTGGAAGAGAAAATTTCAAACCATTTACATACCTTACAGTGATCTTCTCTTTTTTTTTATCATTATCGACTCATATTGAAAGATTATAAAATTGATCTGTATACTCTTGTATACTATGATCCTTTTGCCTCAAATTTTGGAATCTTTTGTATAGGGTTTATGCATAATCTATAGGAATAAATTTCTTTCTTAGCTTCTTCTCCATATTTTTTCATGAATTAATCTTCTCTTTACCTTTTCTCTACATCTCTTTCTATAGGTGATCCCACCAAATCATTGCATGACATTTAAATTTTATGCATGCAAACTTTACCTTCTTGTCTTCTCTCATAGTCTTCCACTCAAAGAAATTATCCATGCTATTCATCCAATATATCAACTCCTCTAGTTTTAAACTGCCTCAATAATATGGAACATCGACCTTGATTAACTCATTTTTTCCTTCAAAATCTAAATTAATCCTCTCTTCCATCAATGATGGTTGCTATTTTTGTTCTTCTTCTTGCTAAACTTCTTCATCATGATCTATGTCTTCCTTATCATCACCTTATTTTCTCTATTGATTGGTGATAACCTCTATTAATTATTAAACTTACCTCTATAGATTTTGTATAGTCTGGTTCATTTTCATAACACCTCCTTGTCCTCTCACCATTCTTTACTCTTCCAAGATTCAAATGTGCTATGATATCAGATAATGAACCCAAAAACTGTCAACAACAAAAAAATTATCAATAGGCCAAGATCTTGAAACAATTCTTAGAATTGATTCATATTGATTTCTTGAAATAATTATAAACCCACACTATGCTTAAATAAGACTCAACATAAAAAAAATAGAGTTTACATATAAAATTTGAAAAAAACTAAAATCTAAAAAAAATGCCTATTTTTAAAAACTCTTGAAATATCCCAAAAATCTTCCAAAATATCCTAAACACTATAATTAGACTAGGGGACAAAATTCAACTTATGTTTATGTCTGGTTCTAAAAATATATAATTTTTAAAAATAGAAAAAAAAACCCAAAAAATAATTAAATCACAATTTCAGACCTTCAGATGATCACATATGGCCTCCAAAAAAATATTGAAAGCATTCCTAGGTGGTAGGACTCCTATGGATAGGAACGTACTTTTTGATATGGTCATTTTGGTGCATGTAGAATATCTCAAACAGAGCTATGGGTCAAAAGTTGTGACCTCTAGAAGGTTAGCCTATTTTTTCTACATCTATACTTGAAAATACTTGATTGATTAAATGAACAAAGTCTTTTTTTTAAAAAAAAATTTATAAATAACTAAATATTGGGGTCATGCTTTCTTCCAAAACATAGAAATGTGAAAGATGGAAAAGGGTGTATGTGCCCAACCAAATATATAAAAGGCACCCAAATGGTATTAAGATAATACAAACAATCATCAAAAGTGCCAAGATTCTACATATGGTCTTAACATTGGACCAAAAAACATAAATTATTTGAAAAATGATAACATAAGATTAAATGAAAACGGGTTTTAGGCCACTTGATTCAACATAACAATTAAATAATGTTGACTATTAACCAAACCCGGACATAAACAATTTCATAGACACACATAAAATAAGTCTAAGTATATGCAAAGGACTAATTTTTAGGTATCTATAAATAAATATTTTATACGTCATTAACTTAAATAATTAAACATTTAGTTAGTCCCTTTACCAGGGATTGAATTTGATGGTTGACAATATTTGTCACAATTTTTTTGAAGATGGTTATTTATTTAATATTTAAATTCAAACATTAGTATAATCCATAGTAGAAGAAGGAAATAATAAATAAATAAATAAAAGTCTATAATTTGTTATATATTTTGGTGGTGTCTAAAATTTTAAAAATACATTATATATATTCTAAACAAGAAAATGGTTATATTTAAAAAATATATATATAAATATAATTATATGACCGTCAAATTTAACCCACTCCTTGCTTTACACTGCTCTCCACATCATATGAAAACTAAAAATCATATTCATGCATATCCTTATAATAATAAGTTCTTCTAAATTAAATATTATTTTAAATTAAATGCCTACTATAAATCATTAAGTGAGAACAATGACTTCTTATTCAACTCAATTGTAATATTCTAAAAAGAAAAAAATATTAGAAAGTCACTCATGTACTGAACAAGAAAAAGTCTATAACATATTGAAAATTTAAAATTGTACATTATAACATTATAAGAATTATAAGTTTTGAGTTAACAATATATAATTAATTTCTTCTTTAAAAAATAAAAAATAAAAAAATTATAATAATCTTATAAATCTTTTTTTCAAAATTATTTTAAATATTAAATTTTTAACACAACTAAAAATATTGTATTAAATTTCAATATTATTTAAAAAAATTAATCAATTAAAATATTAATATTTATTTATCTATTATCTTTTATTAATTATATAATATAATCCATTCAACAAAGTGTCGAACATCTAAATTTAAGATATATGCTGGAAAGGTTATCACTGTTTCTATATTTAAGAGAGCTTCTAAAATTCTTTAGAAAAAAGGAATCTCTATAGAAATTTATTTTATCGTACATTACGTGCATATGCACGGTAGGAAACGCAACGTGGTTTCTCAATTCTTCGAAATGGACGGTCTTATATACTTGGCCTTAAAAGGATTGATACGAGATAAGATTCTAACACGGCTTTAGAGTTCAATAGATGACGAATGGCATGAAATATTTGTTGAAATCGGTAAATGCATGTTTTGTTTTGAAAATGGAGGTGACGCCGCCATACAATATATATAAGTCTGTAAGAAGGGATTACAAATGCAAACTTTAACATGGATTCCGTCAGTTTAGTCACGACTAAGGTCCCAATTAACTCTTCGCAAGCTGATTTTACGGCCAAAGAAAAGCACCAGAAAGGTACAAGTTGCCTCGACCTCACTCACGAGGCCGCCACCCTCAGCTAAGGCTGCTGGTCACGTTGCTGACTTCGGTTCCAAGGCCAGGCAGCTGGTGGGTCCCATCAGTGCTCGCGTGAAGCAGCCGAATAAGAAGAACAACAAAACCACCAGCTAAGCATGGCAATTCAAAAGAAGAATCAAACTCTCAAATAATAAATGATAAATTTAAGTGCAAGTCACAACCCTTAGACGGTAATTGAGGTAGATCATTCTTAGGCGACTAAGCAACCAAATAAAAGGGTTAAGTTAAAGGGGTATTATAAGCCACCCACCCATCTTAAGTGGTCTCAAAAGGAGCCAAAAAGATTATTATTTCCCAAACAGAAGGCAACGACATATAATATCCCACTAACTTACAACCTTGCATAAACAACATCCACTAAAATGGATCAACAAATAAATTCATGTGCGGCAGTTGATTCCATCCTTTCGTTGAGAAAGATGGTAGGAGAAAGAACTATGGAAATGACTCTACCAACATTTAGTGTAGGTGGAAAAATTATATGCGAGTGCTAGTTAGAAGAAACACAATACATGATTTAAAAATCACTCTCCCAATGGTTGAGGAGCTCTTGCAAATGCTAAAATTATAGAGCCACCTTATCTACCCATACTTGGATTTAAAAAAAAGTTCAAACATTATTAGGGAATAGCTTAGAATGATCTTCATTATTAGCAATAGTGTAATTTATAAACTTCCATCGCTAAATAAAAATGATAGCTTGGAAAAAATTCCATGCAAAAGCAATATATGGATGCCACTCAACATTGTTTCCCCCAAAAATACTATTCTCCAATTGAGCAGCTCTAGAAGATAAGGTTAAAATATACTATGCAAGGAAAATTTTAGTGGGATATACTAAAAATAACATGGGTATGACAGGCAGAATATGTTTCAGAATCGTGATAAATCAAGCAAGAAGGTGAATAATCACAAAGGCAAAACTGATGTGAAAGCCGGTGTACGTTTTTAACAATATGTTTGCACCTAAACTTTTTTCAGATGCTCAGCTAGAAATGTGGAGACAAGCATCTGCAAAACATAAATGACCACCTCGAAAGAGCAAGGGAATGTCTGTAGGAAAATAGATGATCGTTTCGAACAATTGTCTCAACATTCCCAATGATCATATGAACACTCCAAATGTTCATTTAAATACTCCAGATGATCGTTTGAATACTCAAGATGGTCATCTGGCATGAATATCACTCGAAGACGTCATTCTCTTTCCTTTTGAATTGCACCCAAAGACATCCAAAGATTGATAGGGCTTCTTCACAAGAATATCAACCATGTCAATACAAAGACCATACTAACGAATGTGGACCAAAAATACCTGAAGTCCCACTATGCATTTCAGTGAGATGGCACATGCTATGATCAATGCTTTCAAAATTTATTAATATTTTTCAAGATGATTTATTAATAATAATGATATGTTTTTCTATTTACATCCGCCCACATTAAAAACAAAAGGTGGGTAAAAGCTAAATGTGTTGCAAATATTTTTTACTCTACATGATTGAGTTTCTCCAAGCCATATTAGTTTTATAGGAAGATCATCACACATTCCTTTTTGGACTACTGTGTATATCCTATATACATTCAATGAAGAACAATTTGATTTGTGTACACATGTTTCTAATAGAATTAAGGATGATGATTATGTCTTCTCAAAATGAAAATGTTTTATTTTATTGTACCAACTTCATTCTTTACCATACCATGATGTATTTTACCAGTTGGAAGGCACAAAGATTCCTATTATTCTTCATGAACAAATAAATGTCAAAGCACTCTCCATTACTAACTAGGAGGTAAATTTACAATGCACTATTATACTATAGTTATTTAAAATTATTATATGACATCTTGAATTTATCAAATATGTTATTTGTGTTATATAATAAATTAGCTCAATGAATTGCTTGAAATAAAGCAACAATAAAGGGTCATCAACCACCTAAGGATTTTTTTGAAATAGACGAGGGAGAATCATCTCCTACACCACCACTAATTAGAAAATGCATGAAAATTTCAATTGTTCCTCCACCACAGTCACATGATCAAGCTAAGTGTCATTCTATTGGTATGACTTTTCATAATTTCATTCGATATTTGTTATTTTATCATAAAAAAATTACAATTTTACAATGATATTATTTTCTAATGTTGTTATTAGAAGGCATTCGAAGGATTTTATTAGAATTCATTCATATATCCATTAATCATACAAAATAATAGTACATAGACGGTTACATCTGAAATGTGGCTAATTGGTATATATGGTCCAAGATCCATGTTGGTAAAGAAATAAAATTCAAAAGAACAAAACCACCAGTTAAACATTTAAACCCAACAAAAAAACCAAAATCTTAAATAATAGATGAGAAAGTTAAGCACAAGCCACGACCCCTAGATAGTAGTGGAGTTACATCATCCTTAGGCTGCACAGCAACAAAAAAAAGGGTTTAGACAAAAGAGCATCATAAGCCACCCACCCATCCTAAGTCATCTCAAAAAGAGCCAAAAAGACTATTATTTCCCAACCAAAAGGCAATGACACATAATACACCACTAATTAACAACCTTACACAAGCTAAGTCCATCGAGATAAACCAATAGATGAATTTATGTGTGGCAATTGATTTCATTTCCCCATTAAAGAGGAGGGGAGGAGAACCAACTATGGAAATGGTTCTGTTGACATTTAGTGTAGGTACAAAAGTGACATCCAAGAGCTAGTTAGAAGGAACACAATGCATGATGCAAAAAGTGCTCTCCCAATGGTTGAGTAGCTCTTGAAAATGCTAAAGTTATAGATCCATCTTCTGTACATGCACTTGGATCTAAAAAAAATTGAAAAAATAATAAGAACTTTATCATTAATGGGAGTTGCTTAAAATGATCTTCATTGTTAAAAAAAGTGTAATTTATAAACTACCATCAATGAAACAAAATGATAACTTTGAAAAAGATCCATACAAAGGTAATGTATAGAGTCCACTCTAAATTGTTCCAACAAAAATACTATTCTTCAATTGGGCATTTATAAAGGTTGAAATAGACTGTGTAGGGAAAATTTTAGTGAGCAATACTAAATATAACATGGGTATAATAGGGAGAATCCATTTTAGAGTCACGGTGAATTAGGTAGGAAGGTGAATAAAATCAAAGTAAAAACTGATTTGAAAGCTCATGTATGTTTTTTGAGGTATGTTTATCCCTGGACATTTTTCAAATACTTAGATGGAAATGTAAAACAATCATTTGTAGACAAAAATGACCACCTAGAGAGAGGAAGTGAATGTATACATAAAAAAGATGATTATTTGAATGATCATCTCAATGTTCTAGACAATTGTATGAACACTGCAGAGGATTGTCTGAATGATCCAAATAGTCATCTAGCATGAATATCTAGATGATAATCTAGATGCTAATTTGAATGCTCATCTATGTTGTCTTGTTGCATTGAATAACTCTACCTACCTATAGTAATTACAACCTTTTTCAATGTGACCAGGTTTGCCTATAAATAAGATCCTCAACCCTCATTTTTCACATAGTTTTTATGCTAAACCTCTCTGCAACAACCATATCTTATAGTCTCTAACCTCCATCAAGCCTCTTACATGTGCTCAATCATTATTTTAATAATGTCTACTATCCCAAACACCTCTAGAAAATGAAAATCCTATTTAAAAAATTTAATGTCCACCCTGATCTTAAATCTTTTCTAGTGAGAAGACACATACTTGGAATGGATTGACAAATGCAATTTCAAAGGGATTATTTTAATCTCATATTATGAACAAATAATATTTCTAATATTCATTTGTTTTCATCTTTAAACATGATGTCACTGAGATTTGATATCATTATCGACAACCATTCTCTTTCACTTGGAATTTAGTCAAGGACATCTAGAGATTGACAAGGCTTCTTCATAGGACTATTAACCCTGATAATACAAAAACCATACTGATGGATGTGTACAAAAAATAATTGAAATCCCACTATGGCACGTGCTATGATAAATGCTTTCAAAATTTATTAATGGTTTTCAAGATTACTTATTAATATTAATGATATGTTTTTATATTTATAACTTCCCACATTAAAAATAAAAGGGAGATAAAAATTGAATGTGCTACAAATCCTTTTCTACTCAGCATGACCAAGCTTTTCCAAGCCAGATTATTTCTACATGGAGGATCACCATACATACTTTTTTGGGATATTATGTATATCTTACATACACTTAGTGGAGAATAATTTGATTGGTGTACCCATGCTTCTAATAGAATTAAGGATGATTTGATTATGTATTCTCAAAATGAAAATGATTTATTGTATTTTACCAACATCAGTCTTTCACTATGCTATGAGGCATTTTACCAGTTGCAGGGCATAGAGATTCCTATTATTCTTCATGAACAAATAGGTGTGAAGGCACTCTCTATTAATGACCAAGAGGTAAATTTTCAATGCATTATTACACTATAGTTATTTAAAGTTACTATATGACATCTTGAATTAAACAAATATTTTGCTTATGTTATAAAAGAAATTAGCTCAATAGATTAATTGAATATAAACAACAATAAACAATCATTATCTAACTAAGGCCTTTACTAAAATATATGAGGGAGAATCATCTCCAATATCATCAATTATTATAAAATTCATGACTTCAATTTCTTCTCCCCATAATCACATGATCAAGCTCACTCTCATGTTGCTAGTATGGCTTTTCACAAATTTTCTCGTTATTTCTTATTTCATCAATGAAAAATCTCAATTTTACAAATATATTATTTTAATATTTTATAATGAGTGTTAGGATTTCAAATGAACCAAAAATTCATGTCATCCAATTCCACCAAGATATCAATTCTCATAATCTATTATCTCTTTTAAACAACAAGGTATATATTAATTTTACTTGGTATATGTTGATTTATTTTATTTTTTATATGCATGTCATGATGTTTTAATTTATTTATAGTGTCAAGTCCCACTCAAACAAATTATTTACGACCATTGCTACCACTTTGCACTACACCATAAGGTTGGGGGAAATGTTTAATGTACCCTGAAATGAGTAGCTAAACTATACATATTACAAAATCATAATTTTTTACATTTTATTTGAGTGGTATTGAGGTTGTAAAAGAAACAACATATCTTTAGCATATAGAATTTTATGATGAGTCCCTTGCAATTAGTAGTGATATGAATGTGTAATTTTTTAATCCACTGTCAATGATATAAGGTTTTCAGCTGATCATAGCTGAGGATTTTCATCAAAGGTCCATTACACCATCTCTAGATAGGGGAGTTTCCTATGAAGAGACTGATAATGTTACCAAGTTTGATGATCATATTAACTTTTTTACTCTTAATACATTATTAGCTAAGACTACTATTATGTCATTAATTAATTTTACTATTTTGAGGCAACTTGGGGATTTGAAATAATTGGATTATTGGGCCAAAGTTTTGATTTATAAAAGTAATGCTCATTTTCATACTCACTCCCAATGTGATCAATTATTTTCATTGGTTGAGCATGGGCTAGCCAGAACTAATGTTTTGATTATCCAATCAACTTCCAAAAATATTTCTATAGGTAATAGTTTTAGTGATAGGATATTGAATATAATGTTAGACAAGATAAAAATTTTAAATGCAAAGGACCAAGCTTATTTTTATAAATTGAAGAGAAATGAAGGCTATGTAATAAGTACTGAGGTAGAAAATAAATTTTCATGGTAAGTGTTGGTATTTATTTTGAGATTTAAATTTATTGTAGTAACTTTTAAATAATTTTTATTATTTTCCATTAGCAATCAAAGTACATAAATTTGAATAATGAATTTGTTATCTTCGAGATGTATTTTATGAATGCATGGAAAAATTTAGCTTCATCTATTACATTGAAGGAACAATTTGTAATAATGAATAAGAAAAATAATTCATTTGAAGAGAACCATTATGGAACATGGCATGGATGCTAATAATTTTTCTAAAATAAAGCTAATGTGGATCTTAGCTTGATTTCAACTAGATATATGGTACAAGATGAACATGCAATTCTTGAAAATATCAATACAATAACTAAGGATCTTATGGAGTCAAGGATCTTGAAAGAAATAGAAATACAATTAGTAAGTCAAGGGACTGAAGAACCTCTAAAAATTTGAGAACCAGTTTTGGTAGAAGTATTTAGTTTTAAAACTAAAAGTGAAGTTTGAGGAATTGTCTTGATCCTTGATTATAGCTATTGTAATTTTGTTATATCTATAATATATAAACTTATATTGTGTATTTATTGCTAGGATAATAATTTATATATTCATATTTTGAACCTATATTTTTATTTCAAATGGTTACATAATTTCCACTTTATATTAAATTTAATAAAATCATAGTAATGCTAGGTAAAAAAGTAATCAAGTGATTCGTTAACATTAACTTTGAGCATATCATTAATATGTGTTTTATAATAAAATCCTTACAAATCTCAACAATTATTTAATCAAACCTACATATTTATTGTACTTATCCATTTCAAAATTTATTGCAAACTATAAGAATTCAAAAAGTGACTTGAATATTATCATGAAACATTCATTATTGCACATAATTTTGAAAGTAAAATTTCCATCTTATCTCTTGAACAACATAAAATAGATTCAACAAAAAAGTAATAACCTTAAAAAACACATAATATAATTACTATTATATTTACAATATGTTTTTTATTATATCATTTAATAAAAATAATGTTGTGACCATTTAGTTCATCATACTACTTAACCAATAAATTCCAAGAAAACATAGTTATGAAAAACTTGTTGACCAAATTAGATGCTTTAGATCAAATTGGGACCCCTATAGGTACAAAATTGATATTAAGGTGTTTTTATGGGTCTATTATTATGTAATAGGGTGTATTATAAGTCTTTTGATTTCATTTTATGTCATATTAGCCTTAGTCTTAGTCATTTTAATCCTTGTGTCTTTTTGAGCCATTTAAAGGTCAAAAAAGGAGAATTTAATGATTTGTACAACCTTCTTAGATAAATTTAAGGTTTAAAAGGGTTATTTCATGTGACATGTGTCTAATAATTTCTTAATCAACTAATTTTAATTAAAAATTTGTAGGTTATTTAGAAGAAAGAGCAGTTTTCATAGAAAAGGGAAGAGTTTGGCACTTGTACGACCCATAAGGGTGTGTGACACATGGGAGAATGTTGTGAGATGAATATTAAGATTCCTAAAACTAATTTTTACTCTTTAAATCAACTATAAGTGCTAAAAATGTCTAAAACCATTATTCTCCTTCTTCGCCCTTCTAGACACACAAAACTAATCGACAAGTTTGTACTTGGTACGACTACTTGCATAAGTATCAAACCAAACACATTTGGGAGGAGAAATTAAACTCATATATATCCATTTACATAATAATATTTTAATTATTTTTCTATCATGTTTTATGAATCATCTCTAACAAGTTGAATGTGTTTTTCTTCTCACTATTTTCCATACCCTATAGGGTTTCCTCTTGTTTGGATAGGTTTGTATAATCCAGTAGGTGATATAATTTATATATAGTGGCTAAAATATCCCCTTATGTTCCCCATGATTTGTTTGAAATTTAAAGGTGTTTTGATAATCCAAATATCTCAAGTTCCAGGAAAAGGCACTATTCTATGTTACAAGCAAGATTCTACTATCTGTATAATCTTCACACTTTGGTAGTGACCTCAGAGGGTGGTGATAGATTCAGTATAGTGTCAAAAATATCCTATTTATGCCCTCACTTTTCAACCTCATTATCAAAATCAAATTTCATGGAATTGAAGTCATAACTACCATACGGTCAATTGCTTCATGACTGTCATACACAATCATTTGAATGAGTTATGTTAAATCTTAAGCACATTCATGAGAAAGTGAAATAAATTCCTATGGAGACATGCACATACTTATGAAATGAATAATCAAGCAGGGTCCATACAGTAATGTGTGGATAACATGGGGGAAACTTTTTTTAGCATTTTCACAAGTGTCCTACCATTAACATACACCTACAGGTATCTCATAACGACCAATCATGTTGGAAGGGAGTATCTGAGATGAACAAGGTCCTTGATAATAAAGAGAGTCTATTTTAAATATTTGATATATGTCTAAAACTAATGAAAGGTCAAAAATAGTGCAATATTCACACTCATCACTCACTATCTATAATTTTGCATTCTCTGCCTATACATGAAAATACCCCCTATAGGTGGAATAATAGAGATATAAAGATATATGTATGAAGTGTTGGAGCATGATATGGAGCACAATTTGAAGTCATAATGTGTTTTAGAGAACATATAATACCTATTTGGAATGTTATATTAGCATATGAGATAAGGGATTACCTCCAAAAGATGATGATTGTAGGATTAAGGATCGAATCCCTAAAAGACAAAAATAGAGAAACTATCCCTTTTGGAGATTCCCTAGAATAATGTCATGTTGAGATCTGGTCATCGCAGATGCACTCATTCTATAGCCTTATCATAAAGGTATAACTTGATAAGGGAAGAAGATGATTTAGTCCCATGATTTTCTTACTAGGAAGTCTCAAAGTTTCCCCTTTTGCCACTAATTTCTAGGTAGTTATATCTATAGGGTTTGGAGATGTAAAGTGACCTTAACATTTAAAAGCACTATTAAAAGTGTACTCTCATGTTTTAGTGTTATAATTAAGTGAAGGTAATACCAATGAACATACATATCATTAAGATAATGTTTATATGTAGTGTTTCAAGTCCCATACACACCTAAAAGTGTCCCTTATTTTGAAAGTACTCATTTATAGCTGACTGTTAGTTCTTACCACATCTATGCTAGGGGATTAAGCATAGAAATATAAACTTTATTTGATGGAAGGTGAGTTAGAAAGACATTATAGTATATAAAAATAACATGACACAAATTACAATGTGAAAACATCACTTACAGGCTCTATTTGGTCACAAAATAGTCACCTACAGTTTGATTGTGGTGTAACAGTGGGAGGAAACAAGTGAATCAGACATTGGGAGGTCTACAAGTACATTGATTTTCATTAAAAATAATATTAAATGAACTTACATGTATATAGGATGTATTATATCATAAATTTAATTCCAAACACCAAGTTTCATCTTCAGGTGGGTCCCTATTCTGAGATAGAGAATAGTCAGGTCTGAGATGAGTAAGATATTCATAAAGAAATATGTAGAGGATTGGAGTGATCAATTGGTTTGGAAAAAATTATTTGAGGTTTTTATGGAATTAATAAACCCTTATAAAGTTTAAAATAAGTAGGATAATGTTATAATGATTCATCATATAGTCCACATGGTAGAAGCCTATACACAGTGTCTTTCCTCACAGTTTGTCTTAGGTTTTGGTGATTTTGGAGGGTCAAATGATGTTACCAAAGGATATAAATAGGTAAATAGGGTTATAATAACCTAATAAAAGTTATAAAAAATTCATGTTTCCTTGTAAAATAGGGATACACCTCACTATTGTATCTTAGAGGTCAGCCAATCAGGAAAATCACAATTTTGTCAAGTCAAGCAATTGATGCCAAAATGAGTAAAGGACATAATAAAAAGGCTTTAGGATCTAAAGGAACATATTTTGAGGTGTATTTAAGGTTAAGTGGTGATATGAATCCCTCATACAATTTTTACCTCTCAAAATGGTCAAAACTCTCTTTCACATAACTCAACCAAGCAATCTCTAATTAGTCCTAGTTGGTGAATAAGAAGAAGGAATGAGAAAGAGTGCTTGTAAATTTTGTGTGATGAATTTGTGAGATTTATTAAGGTGTTAAAACTCATGATACAGTAGCTCAACCATAAAAAAATTAGTCCAAATGGTTAAAACTAGTGAATTGTATGCTAAGCCTATTAGGGCTTGAAGAGGCCTAGAGCAAATTGGGGGTCCAACTTCACTTCTAGCTCTTAGTGAGATTTAAAAATAGATAGAAATTTTTTATAGGATTAAGTTAGACATGTATAATCTATTTTTATGTATGGGAAGTCATAAGGAAACCCACTTTTGGCTAAGGAATAATTCAAGCTTGTAAGGAATGGAGAAAAGAGCTCCAGTGGGCAAATTTGGAAGCTCATATATAATTGTCTGGTCTGTATGGAGACTTGTATGGATAAGATGAGTTGAATAAGGTCATGAAAAATTATTTTGTGGTATTAATTTCTCTATTCAATGTCAGACCTTTATGAAACATCACTAAAAGGTAAAAACTATCTAAAACCCTTACAAACCCTTAGAAATGACCTGATTACAAAAATGAATATGGAAAGATGATATAATGGAATATAATGGAATTTAAAGTTATTGGATGATGTTTAAAATTATCTCAATATACTCCTAATCCTTTTGGACTGTATGGAATTATACAAATGGAGTTAAAATAGGGTTTTCTTTAAAGTTTTATGTGTTTTGTAGGTTCTAGGAGTCTAAAGATATAAATCAAAAGGGAGGAAAGATTGAGAATTAATATATATCCCCATGACAATATATTACTTCAAAAAAATCTTATTTACTTCAATAAGAACTCTCATCTCAACCAAGCAAAATTGACATAGTGAACATGATAGTGAGAAGGGTAAGAACTTAAGTGGAAGCATATTTAAAGTTAACCTAAGAAACATAAGGCCATGGATGGTTTGAAACATGTATTTCACCCAATTTTATATAATTTCATGAGAAACTAAAGCCATTTTTGGAGCTAAGTGTGAGAGGTGAGTGAAAAAGGAGTTTTTTTGACTACAAGTAGTGATGGCTCACTTTTAGAGGGATCCAGATGATTAGGAATGAATAAAATTCATGTATGCAACCCATATATCTCATTATAATCATTAAATATGTCCCTAGTTGGTTTCTATATGTTCCAATAGGGGTGAATGATGAAGGCAGTTTTCTTGTGCAGAATGAGAACTCTTATGCCACATTTCATGAGTCGAATTGTTTGGAGAGCCATTTTCCCTATCAAACCTTACATGTTTTATTTCATACTTCATTTTTATATAAATGTAACTCTTTTTATCATCTTGACACTTATTCTTATAAAATTTTTACTTATTTCTTCTCTTATCTCTATCAAGTTTTATAAGAGTTGGCCATTTTAGCTATTGTAAAGATGTTCCATCTGAGTATGGCTAATAATTGATCATTTTCATACCATGAATCAATAAATAACACTAATTTTACCTATTATATAACTATTCATATAGTTTTAACTTGAATTATTGATCTTTATTAGTGATGACAATTGTTTGCTCAGCATAATTGTCTCATTCTCTCACCTATTTAAAACTTAAAAGCTTCTTCTTACAGGTAATGTGAAGTATTCTATGAAGTTTCAAGGTTGAGTGAGTTACTATATTAAATAATTCCATTGTATTCCTCTTGTCTTTCATTCATATCCTAAACACTCATCACAACCTCATAATTAAATATTGATGTGAGAAGATTCAGATTAGAGAACTGTATGCCTAGTTAGTCTCTTGGTCTCATGTGTGACATGTAGTTGGTTGGTAGTTATCAATGAATTTGGTATATCACTACCTTTATGATGATTTAATTTTAGTTTTGTCTCATTTTTCCTTTCAATCATAGGTGTAGTAGTGATATAAAAGTGGTATATATTTGATTGTAAAATAATTCTAGAAAACAATTTTTTTCTTAGCCTTGTAACTATACCATGCTCTATTTATTGATTTAAGGTTAGATAGTGGTCCATAATTTTAAATGAATATTTTTTCAATAATTCCTTTTGAAAAATATGCCTAACTTCAACTCCATTGATTTGTGTAGACAAACACAAATGATTGATGAGAATACACATGTATTTGTCAATTTTTTTTCTTGTTTCTTCTTTACTTTCTAGAACGTTCCACAATGTAGGATTTTTCACTAACATGGATTCAATTAATTCATCCATTTTAATATGGACACAAATTTATACTACTAAACATTCTTAATTTCATCCTTGTAACATATATAATATTATAAAATTAAAACTATGTTACAAGTAGTTCTTTAAGTTCATCCACAACCAATTCAAGGAATTTTAAAAAACATTGGAGTGGATTCTCCTTTCCATAAATTAAAAACATAGATGATTATGAATACTGAATCTCAAATATCTATTAGGGTGTTTAATATTTGTCAGAGTTTACCAATTAGTGAATACCAATCTCTTAACACTTTATTATGAGTTCTATAGCCTATATAGAGATTGAAAAACCATTTTTCTCAACTATATTAAGTAAACAAAATAAATGGATCTCTCTCATGAATGTGTTTGTTAGACAATGCATTTATTTCAACATTGGCAGAATACCACATAGTGTTAATAGATTTTCAAACTTTGTTAAATGGTACAACAAATCTTTGGCCTTGTGTACTTCCATCCCATATTTAAACATGAACCCTCCTAATGTTTTACATTCTAAAAGTAGGTTCATATATTGATATCCATCATGTATCAACATATTTCAAATAATAATTCCCATCAATCACTCTAGTTGAATTTTTTTGGCATTTCAAAAAGCTTTTCAAATTGCTTGTCATATATGCATGCAATTCATGGATAAACTCCTCCACTTTTGTCACATTTTAAAATTTACTCAAATTTTTTATGACAAATTAATTTGATGTGCCATGCAATGTATTCCTATAATGTATAGAACAATATTTGATTATAGACAAATGCATAGATCGGTTCTATTTATCTACATTATTATCACACCATCTACACCAACACACACTATGTTTTTACTAATATCATTATCATCCATATCATCAATATAATTTAAAATAGAAATAACCAATATGTATAGGTTTTATACATTATAATTTTTTGTCATTTTATTTATGAAAAACAAGTGTGGTTTCTTGAAATGGGGTTTAAGTCTATAGACATTCAAAAACCCCATTTTATGTAGTCAAACATTGTAAGAACCTCATTTGATTATGATATAAAATATACTTTTCTTACTTTTTTCTTTCAAGTCCTACTTTTCAATCACTACAAGGCATTTTTCATTTTTGTGCTCTTCTTTTACAACATTTTGACTATACAATGTTATTAAATACATTCTATCGATATAAAACCTTATAATATGAAAGGTAAGATATTGGTCTACCACTTTTCAAAATGTGCTATATAGTGGAGAGTTGTATATTTTTGACTTGTAGAGATGCCTATGAAAATTTTCCAAAATGCACTAAAATTGTTCTTCTTATCACAATGAGGTGTCTTTTATTTTTTTATAACTTTTATAATTTGTTATGTAGCATTGATGCATACATTCATCCACTCTTTTCTGTGTCATTGTTCTTGTATTTTGTCCATATTTCAACTAAAACATATATTTTACCACCATGTGTCTCAGTTATGTCCAACTTCAGTTGCATTTTTATGACCTTTCCTAGTTTCCAACTACATATTATACATCTACATTATGTTGGTGTATTATATTTTTTAGGATTATAGGGGAAATGAATGGATACTTAAATACACAATCGAATTTAAATGACCTTGAAATCACTCATGTAGTTTTATTCTTTCGTGTAGATTTATTTTTTATGTTTTTAAGTGGAGTTTATATTTGATGCGTAGAAATATCTAGCTATTTCCTTTTCCTTCAACTGTGTTATTCATATACCTTTTCTACTGAAATTGCTACTTGATGACAATCAAAAAATGGTTGTACAATATTAACTTCATCTAAATTTTAATTATCCTCTATTAAGGGCATTTCATACCTAAACACAAATTATATTAGAGGCATATATTTCCAACTATTACCAATGATTTTTGTTTGAAAAATTGTTATATGATAGACATTATAGTTATTATTTTATAACTATATAAAATTGTAAATAAAAAAATACAATAAATCATTTTATATTTATTACATGTGTTTGGTGTTTGGGTAAATTGAACATCTTTCAATGGATTTATATCTTAAAAATGGTTCATAGTGGGTTCTTCTTGTCAGACTATACATGCAAATATTATTGAACATTAACATGGAGCACCAAATGTACATCTAGAAACATTCTAGGTAAATAGCTTCACTCTTAATATTATCCATTGGACACCCAAATAATCATCTAGTGTATCCAAAACATAGACAAACATTCCAATGATTATCTCCATCAGATCATATGTGGTGGAAATATATAGATGGTCACCAAGGTCCTGGTAATGCCCAAAAGTCCCAAATGATTGTTTGGAATATCCATATGATCATTTGGAGAACTCAAATGGTTGCCCTAAAATTATAGACAATCATCTGCATGCTTCAAATAACCATCTAGGTTAAACAAACTATCATCTCAAGACATAAGACTATCATCAAACGATCAACTGGAGTACTTGAATAATTAACACGTATGTCTAAATGAGCTTCAACATAATTTTAAATAATTAACTAGGGTGAAATGAATTATTAAATATTTTTTACCTTTCTTTGTTGTCTGGATGAAAGAAGAAGATACTTAAAAATTTGTTTCAAATAGTTTCCTATCCCCTTATTATTTCTAGTAGAAACTATTGAACCACAACTAGACAATAGACATAACCAATAGAAGACAATAAATAGTGGTGATTTTCATGGGATAGAGTGGGACATATTTTACTTGTAGGGTGAAATTCTTATATATATGATATTTTAAGTTCAACATGGGGTGAGATGAACTTAAAAAATAACTTTTCTTTTAAAATAAAGTCAATTTTACCATGTTTATGACCCCACCAAATAACCAAAATCAGATTCCTAAAATCAAAATATTTGTGAATTGGTGAAAAATAACCATTAAAATTTCAATTGAGACTTTGAATCCACTATCAATCACTTTGGGGTCTTGTACATATCCCAAAAAGGTTCCAAAGGTTTTTTTATTGGGAACATGCCAAGTTCTTAGGATTAGGAATCCTAATATGCTTGAGATGCTTCCCAAAAGGAAGACCTTGAAAAATCAAGCATCAAATAAAATGAATTAATTTCTTCTTAGGATAAATATTATAAATTATGTTGAGTCTATCAAGTCATGTTTTAGGCAAAAAATTCGTATCCCATAGCTTTTTAGTTTACCTGAAGCTAAGAAAATTAACTCATTATCTAATATAAGAGTCTAAGACAGTAATTTCACAATGTAGTATTAAAATTACACTATCAATCATTCCACTAGGAAAGTGGGGCTTATATACCCATATTATAAATCATGACATCTTACATCAATTTTTGAATATGCAAAATAGAAAGAAATTATTTGTTTATTATCTTATGTCTAGTTTTAAAACAATGCCATGTGATCAAATCAGAAGAGGAAATGAAATCCTAATCAGTGCAATTTTTTTTATAAAATGTGAATAGATTTTATGCTTGGCATATCAAATAAAGAAGGTTGGAATTAGTCATGATCAAGGATCACCAAGAATTTGGTGATTAAAAGAGATAACATTTTAATAACCATCTCCAACATATGTTAGAAATTATATTATTATTTTTAAACCTTCCTAGATACTCTTAGTTACAAATTATGTCACCAATGTATTTATGTGCTTTTGTAAAATGATTATTAGTTTTATTGAAATTTTAGAGTTCAATAGCATCTTCATGTAGGCTTTATGGCTTTGGTTCACCCCTAGTCTATGAATGTGTGATTACCTATTAAATCCATATAAAGTATTGTATTCTTAAAAATTTATTCTGATGTGTCATTCTTATAGTGAATGTAATCATCATAATCATCTATCAAATTTATGTGTTTCTTTATATGATTTGGACTCTCAATTAGGTATAATATAAAATTCATTTTATGTGTAGATTATTTAAAGAGGAAATGAACTTCTTATATTTGATCAAAAATAGAGAAGGTAGTCAAAATTTAATCCCTTATAAAAAAGAGATGATTTACTTCACATATACTGACATTAGAAAAGTTAAATGATTTAGTTTTTAGGTACATGTAGATGGGCATAGATCAAGTTCCATGTTTTGAAGATGAGTCAGATAGCTCTATTGTGGCTAAGAATTCACATATTTAGACATTAATAATAACAAGGGGATATATGAAAACCACCTTCTCATACCAATCTATAATAATATGGTTTGAAATGGAAAAAATCACGTGATTAACCTTACCCATCATAAACATAAAAGAAAACACATGTTAATATAATATAAATACATGGTCTAAACATTTGAGTACATGATGGGTGACTCAAAATTTGGACAAAGAAAATAATTATTTTATAATTAATGAATCCTTCCATAAGTATAACTGGCATCAACATCATCCTCCCTTTGGCCACCACTCTTATCTATGGTTCCTATCCAATGGGTTCACAGGTGATAGCTCCCAAGGAAGAAGTATAACCATAAGGACATTGATGATGAACAAAGGATGTGCTCATAATTGAGGGGATTGATGTGAAAAGTAGTATGGATTTAAAATTTGACATGTTTATAAATTTTACGAGGTTGATTCTAACACTACTATTTCATGCATAGAGTATAGTGAGACGTTTAAAAATGTTCCACATCACCATCACCACCACCAAAGTGATAATAATAATTTTGTGAAATAATAATGCCCTAAAAAATTTGTAAATAAAGTCTTCATTTAAGGTGGGAATTATAGAGATATTAGAAGATTTAGTTGTAAGCAAAGACAAAAATATTGTGGTTACTCTCTTATTAAAATGATATTATAAGGGATACCATAGCAAATTCATCCATATAAATAGGGTATGATTGGTAAATGCCAATAATTTATTTACATTAAATATATTTTTGTACATCTGTAAATGGATAAAATCAAGTTAATGATAAAAAGATATGAAATAAATAGTACTCTCTAGTAACACACACACACACACACACACACACACACACACACACACACACAAGTATTCTAGTATATGAAATGCTTTACTTATAATAATAATAATCATTCAATAGGTAAATTTGCAACCAAAAAGAAAGAAATAATTAAAGATAGAGATGGATAGAAGATTTTTAGCTAGTTTAGGTTTTATCACACAAGTGAATGTAGGTAATTAAGTTTTTTTAGATATATTATCACAATTTTAACATGCCCACACACATGTACCAATTTTAACATGTGTAACATTTAAATATAAAATTTATCTAAAACATTTCCAAGACCATAGGATCTTGTAAATACGTTATTATTAAAATTTGATCTTTTAGGGTTAATCATATTCATCTATTCTTCCTTTTTTTTATCATGTTTTACAAGAATTATATCTTTTCCTATTATAATTTTTCAATTCTTTTTTAGCACTAATGAAAAATTTAAGGGGCACATATTTTATAGGAACTAATTTATCAATCCTGTCAAATTGGAATGAAGATGTTGAATATGTAAAATTTAAAACATAAATATAATCTCCATGGATATTCCATGGTAAGAATGACCAACAAATATACTTTACACTTGCAAAAGATACATGATTTATTCTTTAATATTATGCACTACATTGATTACTAAATAAAGATATAAGGTGTTTTGAATGAAATGTCCTACAAATAAATGGGAATAAAATGTGCACAGATAATTATTTATCCTAGAGAAATATAATTTGGTAAAAATGAACTAAATTTAGATGCTTACTCCTCACCTTTCCATAATATAATTATAAAATTAAATTTTTAATACCATCAAGTGATGTTCATTGAAAAATATAGAATTCACAACTTCCCAAGGCCTACAAAATGCTTTATCTTCTTACAATGCTTATGAGAAAACTAGAATAATAGATAATAATTGAAACCATTTAAAATAATAATGTAACTATGATTCATTAACTTAACACTTTAATTATCACTACCAACTATAATTTTTGTTAAAAACCTCTACCTATCCTAAGGGTATATATTTAAACTTAAAATTAGCAATAAGAGATATAGAAAATAACCAAATAGAAGAACATAAATGATATGGAATCAAAAATTGACACATGTTTACAATCGTTACTCATAAAACATAGTTTGTGTGATGCGTGGATAAGCTATAGGGGTGTCATATGTTTATTTAGAAACCCTTGGCGTGATTTTTGTGTCAAAGCATATGGTTAATTTCAAAGAATTTAGATAACTTTAAATCATTGTCTGACTCTATAATTTACTCATGTATTATTTTAAATAATAATTTTACATGAATTATCTTAAATAAGTGTCTTATAATCATTTTATATATATATGAGAATGGTATAATTATTTAGCTAATAAATCTCAAATAATAAATCTAAATTTTGGATGATGCATCCCCAAGTAGAGTCATTTGGTTTGAAAAATATATAAAAGATCTGTAAGTGAGGAAATGTCTTCATTAATTCCTCTTTTCAATACTATTTTACCTTTTTTGGGTAGGTAACCTTTTAACCTAACACAATTACCCTCCTCTTCTTGTTGTCCTCTCTTTATTATACAACATGTGATCCTTCTCCAATTCTAGTTGACCATTAAAAAGAAGGTATTCAATAGAAAGTGTACACACATAAATTTACTACAAACATATCTTTAAAATATTTTCATGAAAATTTTCACATATAAATTATTGATGAACAATGAAATATATGTTAGTGAATTTGTTTAGGTATTCCCTCTTTATTTCAAATGTACCTTTTGTGGTAAATTTTCCACTTTTTTTTATCATCCTATCAATATTATTGAGGAGATCCACCTTTAATTTATTTTAATTTTTTGTGTGTGTTTTGGACAAGTATATGGTTTTGAGATAGGTCTTATTCATAAAATGAGGAATTTTCGAAGCATTATTTAACAAGTTATTTTGGGTCATAATTCCATTAGGTATTTATTTTTTCTCATTGGATCTTATTGAGTCAAATTTTATGTGCCAGTATTACTAAAGTAAAGCTTCTCAAAGGCACCAAGGATGAGCCTCTAAACTACTAAGAGCTAAAAAAAATTACATGTTTCATATATATA
This sequence comes from Torreya grandis, assembly GCA_037957365.1. Classification (NCBI taxonomy): domain Eukaryota; kingdom Viridiplantae; phylum Streptophyta; class Pinopsida; order Cupressales; family Taxaceae; genus Torreya; species Torreya grandis. The sequence goes on from JARHVA010002141.1 coordinate 2,402,642, forward strand.
AAAAATTTAAACTAAATCTAAAAGTTACAAGGATGAATCAATATATGCACGTGTGTAATAAATATGAAATAAGAGAAAGATCCTCTAGGATTGCTTTCACAATTTAACACATATATTGTTTTAACCCTTTAGAATTTAGTACAAGTAAATCTTATCTTGTTAAAGGGTTGAGTGTAACAATAACTTAGAATGAAAATTGGAAATAATTTATTTGACAAGCCTTTCCAAAAATAATAAGGATATATAGAAGGAGCACTTATCTGGAGTAAAATAGGCACTTCTGTGACTCAGGAGGATAAAATAAGATAGAGAAAATGATAGACACCTTTCATTCTATGAAAGTAGCTAAAATCTAGATTCAAATAATATCACCCTTACATAGATATTAATTTCATGTGGTGTTATTTCCAAATTATGATCCTAAGTCCCTCTTAGAGGAGCTATGTAGAACTTTCAAGGAAGTTGTGAGAGGTTTTTGGAGACTTGTAGGTGGTTATGTGTCTTTTTCAAGCTCACCTGTGTAATTGTTTTGCTAAATATCTTCCAAAACTATAATGACTACCTACACACATGAACCAAAAAGTAGATGAAGTGTAAAAGAAATAAAAAGTGGGTTGCGAGATAGTATGATAACACAGTAGAACCTTTGTTGTCCTAGCCACTACCTACATATTACATTGATATGGGTCTAAAATCCCATGTAATTCTCCCTTAGGTAATGTGCATAATCAATGCACATGATATGATAAAATCACTTTAACATAGGCCCTTTTTTATTCAAGTATGCAATGTTTAAATTTAATTTTTAATTAGTATTCATAGTATTGAGTGTAATATTGATTGATTATATGCTATTATGTGCCAAAATAGTAAGTGCTAAATGTAAAAGGCCTTATTAGGCTCTTTATATATAATGAACTTTTATTTAAATGTAATACCTTGTTCGTTAGATGAAAAGTCATAAAAGGGGGATAAAAACATAAAATAGGGATCAAAGTAGGGTTAGGAACCAAAACATAGGAGAAAGTGACCATCATAAACTAGAGCCATAATTAGGCACCAGTGTCACATGGCTCTACTATCCTAATAATGGTGTTAGTGTCTTAAGTCCTAAAAATAGAGCTAAGACTGGGTAGGACAAGATAGGGCCCCTTATGATTTGGAGGAGGTGAATCAAGACCACTAGGGGTGCAATAAATATGGAAAATAAGACATAAGAAAGATCAAAATACCCAAAATGATAATTCAAACAAGGATTCTATTCAACACTAAGACCTTCATGTGAAATAGGAACAAAAGACATAGTACTTATGATTTTTTGAACAAATTAGGATGTATAAATTTCCCTCCATTTTATTCTAGTAATGAAAGGAAATTAAAGTACTAGATTAAAATAAAAAGAGGAATGCATACCTATGCTTAACTATGTGGATGTGTTCTAGACCTGGCTCCCTTCTTGGCCAAAGAAGTGTATAGGAAATAGAGTGAAAAATGTGAAGTGGAAATCAATAATGTAGGTCTCCATTGTATTGAATATGAATATTAAGTTGAATCATTAGTAACAAAACCCTTTTTTCCCCCCACACTGATATATAGATTGAATCTGAGTATGTAATCTAGATATGTATAAAAATGAGGCCCACTTGCCCTCACTATGAAATGTGTACTTAATTTGAGTATGTAAATTGAATCATGAATAATAAAACTCTGTTATTACTCCACCCTAATATTTGGTAGACTAGGTTTGATGGAAGGTTATAGATAAACCATTGTAGGTGGCATTGTGACCCAAATTGGTGAAACCCTAGTGGCATCATGGTGACATATTGATGAAGATATGAGTCTAACTTGATACTCTAAAAATAGAGACAAGGGACACATACTTTACATTATGCCCCCAATCTTAACATCTAAGTAATATAGTTGTGTATCTAAACATTTCATAACATGATTCATGATTTACTAAATTAATTTCCCTAGACAATTGAAGTATCTTCTCAAAGATAAATTTACTATACACACTTAGGTTTAGTGATTTTAATGTTTTCCATAGCAATTTTATTGCTATAATAAAAGGCATAAAATGTGGGAGGGATGTAAAAACATAAATTTGGTCATAGATATTAAACAATGTTAATCTATAAAAAAATTCCAAACCACATAACTTGAACTCAAATACATTCCTTTAACCCATTTATCTATATACAAATTTGAACCTTTGTTTATTATTATCTATTACATAAAACAATCAATTTTTAAATTCTCAAGTGACATAAAATCACCTTAAAGCTATCTGTAGTTTAGGACACATGTCCCTAGTCTATATTGATATTTATATGCTAGGAATATATGAGTGTGTTGTACCTCTATCTATTTAGGTTAGCTACATTTTGTGCCTAATAATAGATAGATTTTAAAGATAAAAAATATTAATTTGTGTCTTTTTGGTTTTTTTGCATGGTTGGGTAATAGAAATTATCAAAATATTCACCTATAAATACATGTCAAGATTCATTCATTTTCCCCACTTTGTATTCACTTGGTTAAAGATTTTACACTTCTACATATGTAATAGATATGCCCTATTCATTTAAAATTTAATACCTTTAATGAGTAGCATTAAGTAATGTCAAGATCTTTCTAAATAATTTAATAGATATCAAATTCAACTATCAAATCCATCTTATAGGTTCATACATAGAGCCAAAGGGGTAATATTACACATTCATTATATGTGTGAGAACTACGTGGGCTTCATTTACCTCATTGTAGTATTGGATAATTAGCCATCAATCAATTATTAATGAGATGATTGAGGTTATCTTATCCCATTACACAATTATCTTTTGTTGTAGGTTTTCAAGTTATCTAAGTTCCCTTTGGGTTTTATAAACAAGATATGATAACCAATTATTTTTGTATTAAAATCCCCTAATTTCAATATCTCAAATTTATTAGCATCCACAGACATAGAAGGTTACAAATTTATTTGGCACATTTAATTGGTATAAGTCTCTAGTCAATAAACTTGAAGTAACTACATTATATTTATCCTACAATGACTACATCTAGAGGTGTTTTTGATCCTATTATTGATATGTCATTTCCAAAAATTTACTTTATTTATTACTTCATACTAGTCATTTTTCACAGTCAACTAAGATAAATATGAAGTCAACACCCCAAGTGCATTACACTACTATCCACTTAGAAAAACATGTCTACATTATGTTTGTAATCACGTACCTAATCTTAAACCTATAAAATCATTTATTTCACTAATTTCCATAGTTAGGTAGTCATAACACTCAACATAAATATGTCTAAAAGCTAAATATATATCTTCTTAGTATTTTTTTTTAAAAAAAAACACTTCTATATTTAATATTTTTATAAAATTAAAATTGTTGATTATTATACATCTATAACATTATAATATTTTAGAGTTTCACACCTATTAGTAAAGATACAATTTATTTTGTTTTATCCAAAATAGGGTAAAAAAATACCCTATTTTTTGTTAGTATTATACATTTTAAAGCTTGAAATGAAATGAATTCAAAGATGGGCTTGTACCAAATTTTGGATTATACACCCATCAAATTTTATCACTGATTGGATAATTATCGCACATTTTCATATTCAATCATTAGTCTCATCATTCAACAACACAATTTTACTTATATCAAATGTTTTTTGTGGATAAATATACAAGTCATAACTATCCAAACCCCTCAAAATGCATTTTGTTTTTACAACACTTATTAGACAATTAAAACAACACATAAATAAAAAATCATGCTAGGAGAACAATGAAACTCTAAATCATGGACTCAACACCTACATTTACACTACTAAACATAAATTTTATTGAATATATCTACCTATCCTAGAACACTTTAGTTTATACATCAACCCAAAAATATGGGGTATACAATACAACCTAAGATAAGAAATAGACCAATATAGAATAAAAATTTGATTGAAATTTTTAACTGTTACTCATCAGACATAGGTCATGTGATTATTTTATAATCCATGGTGCCATTATAGGAATCTCTAGTGATGAGATATGACCCCACCATGGTTTTTACTAAAAATTGATGACATGATGTCTGTTTTAAAATAAAGGGCTATTCTTAAATTATCTAGATCACTTTGAGCCATCCTCTGGGTCTATAACATATTTGTGTACCTTTTCATCATAGAATTTTATATTAATCTTATAAAATAATTATATTAAAATAACTTCTTACACATATGAGAATAATATAATTAATTAGTTAACATAGTTAACATACTAGATTTAAAAATGAAATCATTTATCGTAGATAGTATGTTGTTATTCTATATTTTTTGTACAAAATATGGTTTGCATAATTTTATTACAGTAAATGAAAACGATAACAAGGAAATGGAAATTTATTACATTAATATAACATTGGTGGATTATTAAATAAATTAAAACGTGGTAAAAAAATTATGATTCACTATGGTGTTTGTAGTGCAAAACCCTAAACATTAACCTCAAAATTATTGGAGATGGGGTAGGATATTTCTTGTTAAGAAGCCACATCATCTATATTTTATTTTGGTCACTGAGGCTTTTGATGTTAAACCAATTTCAGTAAGGCTACCACAACTACCATTTCAATTTTGGTTTGATGAAGGCTTGAATGCTATTAGATATTTTTTGGGTGAATGCTTAATGATTGATGAAAACTCTATGTGGATGTGTCATTCCATATTTTCCAATACCCTAGTCAATCTGAATCCTTCTATATATTTATTAGATTTAATTAACCTAAATATTTGTGGAAGTACCTAGAAACAAGCCCAAGATTATGAAGGCTCGCCTTTTCAATATCATAAATGTTTCAATACAAGTAATTTGTCTACCACTTGTGGTTTAGTAAAGAGGAATAAGGGATCATCAAGGTGGAAAGATAATTTAGATGATTTTGAGAGTGATGGAAGAGAATCTAAAAATGAAACACATATAGAAGTGAAATTTGAGATTAAAAAGGAAAGTGATATCCTAGTATTAATAACAAAAATGCCTATGAACAATTTGGCCCCATGAGCGAAATCTATGTTCAAGGAACCTGTAATGATTAAACACTATGTATATAAATATAGATAGGAGGTTTAGACTTCTTTAGCTGAAGGTGAAATATTGCTAGATAGGAATCCCTTGCTGAATCAAACATCAATCAAGGATCTTGAAATTTCTATTCTTAATTTTATTGATTTATGTGAAGAAAGAAAATGGATGAAGGTGAGTTCCAAAAATAATGGAAAAGGTAAGAAGGACAAAATATCTCTAAATATGAAATTTTCACATCAAAATAATCATGGAGAGGAAGGGTCTTATTGTGTTTTTCACTTTGTTTATGGTTGTTCTAGGTCTTCCCATTTCTATTAGCTTTGCTATCTTGGTATTTTTGTATAATAAAAATGGGTAAGGGACCCTCAAACCCTTTATCAAGAAATGAAAAAGACTCCAACTATATTCAAAGCAACCACTTTTAGGTATCTATAAATAAGCATTAAAATACATGTTCTACTTAAATAATTAAACATCTAGCTAGTTTCCTTGCTAGAAAGGATTGGATTTGATAATTGTCATTAGCTATCACAATATTTTTTGGTTATGAATGTTTATTTAATATTTATATTCACATTTTGGTATAGTTTATAGTAGAAGGAGAAAATATTAAATAAATATATATGTTTTATATAATCCTTTACATTTATTGCGGCATGCCTAATATTTCAAATTACACTATATACAATCTATGCAAGGAAATGTTTATATATTACAATAAATAATAATAATAAAGTCATATGGCCATCAAATTTAACTCTCACTCCCAACGTTACATCACTTTCCACATCGTATAGAGACTAAAAATCATATCCCCATAATAACAAGTTCTTGTGAATTAAATTTCATCTTCAAATGAATGGCTATTACAAATTTTCAACTCATAACAACTAGTTCTTATTCAACTCAATTGTGATATTATAAATGGAAATATTGTGGGAAAGACACTCATGTCCTAACTAGAAATGGTCTGCAAGACATTAAAATTTTAAAATTATGCATTATAACATTATCAAGATTACAAATTGTGAGTTCATAACACATATAAGTAATCACACATTTATTTTTAGTTTGATTTTTTTAATTAATTAAAAATATGTTAAACCTCTTTTTTCACAGTTATTTAAAACAGAGTAAAAATGGTTGCCAAGACCATCCATATGATCTAGGTAAAATTATATGACCTTGAGAAGTCTATATAATGTAAATAAAATCTCTAAATTTTATAGCCATTTTTTGGTATTTATTCGTAGATATACACATCCACTCTTGCAGTTTTAAAAATAATTAAATGAACAAATCATAAATGTTAATTAGGGTTATTTTTAGTACCTATGTTATAGAAATCATTGATAAAGGTGGACTTCATCTATATGTATTTAATATCTCATTCAAGTATTTGGTGATCATTGAAGTTATGGTTATTGATCTATGAACATACATTGAAGTTCATAGATACCCAACCATAAGGATGTTTCACTTGGAGATGATTACTCAAAACTCATGTTCAAAATAAAATCCCAAAACTTCCTAGAGTAATTTAGCATAGGCAATCACCATAGGATTAGGGGAAGGCAACGAAAAGTGGAAGTACATCAATAAATTCAAGAAAGCAACCAATTAAATTGCATAATTTCATTAATGAGGATTACTCAATCCATTAATGAGCATCTAGTGACATTTGTCAAATTAGCTCGTAATGAGAAAAAAATACCTCATGAATGCATCATATAATATCATACACATCATATGCAAAAAGGGTCAATGAATCCACTAAAGGACTTCCTTAACCCTGCAACCTTATCCTTTATAGACTTTTTAAATTGGAACCAATAATTAGATGAAAAAAAAATAGCACAAATAAAAAATTACTTTGTTAAATGTTTAGTAAAAATCATTTCATAATCTAGAATGCTAGTCTAGAATTGATAAATGCTCTAATGTACTCGAAGAAACTTGATTCATTAAATGATTGTAATATTTTTATTGTTTATAAATAACTAAATATTGAGCTCATGATAATTTCCAAAACATAGAAATGTGAAAGGTGGAAAAGGATGTATGTGCCCAACTAACTTAAATATTATTTTCAATTAAATGCCTACTACAAATCATTAACTCATAGTTCAACCACTTCTTATTCAACTCGATTGTAATATTTTGAAAAGAAAAAAAAAATTATGGAAAAGACACTCATGCACTAAGCAAGAAAAGGTCTATAACATATTGAAAATTTAAAATTATATATAATAACATTATAAGGATTATAAGTTGTTTGTTCACAATATATAATTAATCTCTTCTTTTTTCTTTTTTCTTTTCTCATTATTATTATTAAAAAAAAAATGTAAACCTTATGAACTTTTTTTTAAAAATTATTTTAAATATTATAGTTTTAACACAACTCAAAATACCATATTAAATTTGAATATTATTAAAAATCTTTGATCAATCAAAATATTAATATTTATTTATCTATTATCTTTTATTAATTATATAATATAATCAATTCAACAAAAGGTCGAAAATCTATATTTAAGATATATGCTGAAAAGAAGATGACTCGTTTAACTTATTTTCGATCGAAATTTACGATCATATGCACAGTAGGAAACCGAAACGCAACCTGGTTTCTGAATTATTCGAAATGGACGGCAATGAATATCAATTTTCAACGCAATAAACGTGATTTAGTGAAGATATTAATTAAGGTTAGCAGATTTGTCATGTTTCTCAAATTGATAAGTACCAGCGATTAATTAGGGTTAGCAGATTTGTCATGTTTCTCAAATTGATAAGCATGAACGGCTCGAATCCAATGAATGAACACGACCGGCTTTTTTATTACTTTCTTGCGTTTTTCATTTCACTTAAATGACGTAAATGTGCAGAAAAGTGTGAAGTCTGGAAGGGGAGACTAAATTAAATAAAATTATGACACCGTCATCCATTTTTCTTTTTGTCTTATATATTTAAGCTTAAAAGGATTGAACCAATATAAGATTCTTACACGTCTTTAGAGTTCAATAGTTGACGAATGGCATGAAATATTTGTTGAAATTGGTAAATGCACATTTTGTTTTGAAAATGGAGTTAACGCCGCCATACAATATATATATATATATTTTTAAGAGGGGATTACAATTGTAAACTATTCATTAATTGATTATCTCAAGATTGTAAGGTTAAAATATATTAGGTAATCCACTACCAATCAATTTGGGGTCTTGTACATATCTTTAAAAGGTTCCAAAAGAATTCATATTAGGAGCATAGTTCAAAAACACCTCTTCATTTTAATCTACAAGTAAAGCGCAGAAAAGTCTGAAGTCTGTAAGGGGAGACTGAATTAAATAGAATTATGACACCGTCATCCATTTTTCTTTTTGTCTTATATATTTGAGCTTAAAAGGATTGATCCGAGATAAGATTCTTACACGTTTTTAGAGTTCAATAGTTGATGAATGGCATGAAATATTTGTTGAAATCGGTAAACGCACATTTTGTTTTGAAAATGGAGTTGATGCCACCATACAATATATATAATTCTGTAAGAGGGGATTACAATTGTAAACTATTCATTAATTAACCATCTCAAGATGATAAGGTTAAATATATTAAGTAATCCACTACCAATCAATTTGGGGTTTTGTACATATCCTTAAAAGGTTCCAAAAGAATTCATATTAGGAGCATAGTTCAAAAACACCTCTTCATTTTAATCTACAAGTAAAGAAAATATTGTTAGAGAGGAAAAATATAAGGTTAATCATGATAGCTTAGCCATTATAATATAAAACAGAACACTTTCTAATATAAAATCATTACACGGTATAACCATTTGAGGACATGATCGATGACTAAATTTTTTGACAAAGCAAACAATGGTTTTCAAATTAATGGATTCTTACATAAGCACAAGTGGAATCGGAATCATCCTCCCTTTGACTACCATTATTATATATGGTTACTAGCGATGTTGTTGAATTCAAATCCAAGGTTAGACACTTGGTGGCTCCCATAATATATCATGTGAAGAGACCAAAGACGAAGTGTAGCCACGAGGGCATTGATGATCAAATAGAGGAGGTCGTCATGATTGAGGGGATTGATGTGAAAAGTAGCACATATTTGAAATTTAACACATTCATAAATTTTTAGGAGGGTGACTCTAACATTGATATTTCTTATTTGGAGTATACTAAATCATTCAAAAATTTTCCACCACAACCACCACAATTTCGAAAGTGATAATAAAAAGTTGTGAAATAGTATTGTCCCAAAAATAATGTATATAAATTCTTCATTTAAGGTGGGAATTATAGAGATATTAAAAGATTTAGATGTAAGTGATGAAAAAAATATCGTGGTTAGCTGTTTTTTATTAAAACTATATTAAATTGGAGACCCCATAAAAAATCATCCATAACAAAGGGATATGATTGATAAATCCCAAGCAGTTTCTTTACATTAAATAATTTTTCATTCATCTTTAAATGTATATAATGAAGTTAGCACTAATTAGATATGAACCATATATATATATATATATATAAATATAAATATAAAGTATTTTATTATATGACATGTGTTACTTATAAGAAGCATAATTCAATAGGTAAATTTTAATTAAAAAAGTCTTAATGAAATAAAAAAATAAAATATAGAAGTGGATAGACTATTATTAGCTAGTTTAAGACCTATCATTGAAGTAAACATGGGTAATTGAGTTGTTTTAAATATGTCATCACAATATTGACATGCCCACACACATCTACCACTTTTCACATGTGTAACACTTAAATATAAAATTTACTAAAACTATTTCTAAGACCATACAATCTTGTAAATATATAATTATTAAAATTTGATCTTTCAAGTATGATCCATTTCCTTAACTATTTATATTTTCTTATCAAGTTCTAAAATCATTGAATCTTGTCCTCTTATAATTTGTCAAGTCTACCACTCTATGGAATTTAAGGGGCACATGTCCTATAAGAACTAATTTATCAATCCTTTTCAATTAAAACAAAGATGTCAAAAATATAAAATTTAGAACATAAATATAATATATATGGATATTCCATACTAAAAATCACCAACACAGATCCTTTACACTCATAACATACACATGACTGATTCTTTAATATTATGCACTACTTTTGTTATTAAACAAAGATATAAGGTGTTTAAAATGAAATGGCTAAAAAATAAATTGGAATTAAAATCAACACAATAAAATGTGCAAGATTTATCCATATTCTATTTTTAGTGATAATTTGAAGATAATCATGAAAATATAATAGTAAAAAATAACTTATAACTATGGGATAAAAATTATCCAAAAAAATCATAGTTCAAAGCATCTAGCATTTTACCTTTACAATAAATTATGTGATGGAAATCAACTCTAAAATATTGTAAATTTGAAATATGATATAAGAGAGATAAATAAATTAGCCTAATGTAAAAGTAAAATGATATCAAAAATTTACAAAAGTTGTACATTACTAAAAATAGAAACTAAAGTTAGGGTTAGAGAGATGTCCTTATAAATTGATTTATTTTTTATATTATGTTTTTTAGGACTGTGACTACATAGAATCACTATTAGTGACCTTTAAACATGGTGTTAATTTAAAAACTTACCTCAGTACATATTTTAAGATAAGTGCATAGTAGCCAAATAGGATTGTAGTGCATCATTGTCCTCTCCTTTGACTTTAACCATGTTGATTGTGTACTAAATTTGAGAGTTTAAGGTTCGTTACCTCTATTTATATATTAACTAATTTTTTATGGAGTTTGTTTCGATGCATGGATCACCTATAAGATCAAGTCCCTAACATGAACAAGAAAGAAAATAAGATGAAATGCATAAAATAGAGAAAAATTTGTGAAGTGGGATATAGATGAGCTATCCTTAGAAAACCATTTTTTGACTGAGTGTTTTCAACATAATTCACATGGACCTCATGTCAATGTATTTTTCCCTACGGGGAGGATCATATATGAATTCAACTAATAATTTATATTTAGAATGCTTTACAAAAGATGGCCTTAACTTGAAATAAAATAATGTTAAATTGGACAATCACTATTTTATTATCATAAAAATACGTTAGGAATATTTTTTGAATAGATAGCTGATTTTGAATTGCCTTTACAAGAGAGTGTTAGCTAATGTAAGTAGAGGTTTGAAGTGACACACTTGATGTGCTATTATATTATAATATTTGAATTTTTTTGGAGAGGAAATGTGATTTTACATAAGGGAGATCCATTAGGAAGCATGCCATTTTTAAAAACTAGCCATTAGAGCCTCTAAACAAGTCCACACTAGTGGAGAAGTACACAATACATCCTTGTCTTCTTAGTGTGCACTTGTCCAAATTGGATAGATGCTTCTAAAATTACATTGGCAATGAATTACTGATTTATTATAGATGTTTAGGAATACATTAAGGAAATATGGAAGATGTTCATAGTAATTTCAAGACTTTAAAGACTCTTAAATGGATAAATGGTTATCAAAATGAGGAATTGGCCAAGTCAGGTAAAAATGACTAGTATTGTCAAGCATTTATTGAGATAATGTTAGTGTCTACACTTACCCCATTTTGTTATAGTGATTCATAAATTATTAGAGTAAATTACATGTGATATCCAAGTGTGTATACACATTTTATCTTTATCATGGAGTTGTACTTGGCCCGTTATTGAGGCATGTGGAGAAGTGTTGAATTGAGAGAGATCAAGTCTTAATTTGAAGAATAATGATAGATTCTAGAGTTATTACTAAATGTGATTCAACCCTCATAGATTAATTTTAAATACATGAAGATATGAAAACCAACAAAGTCATTTATGAAAGTGCAACTAAAACAATGAGTGTTATTAAGCTCTCATGTAGTCCACTTACTAAATTTAATGAGAAGATATGGGAACCGGTATATGTCTCTCTAAAGTGAAACCAAGATGTAGAAGATCACTAATCTCAAACTTAGTTCACTTTCAAAAGATAATTCCCACCATTGCTAATGGATCTAGATTAAAATTATAACTCTTGAAAACTTTATAATTAATTTTCACAAAAGAGAAATATTTATTTTTTCAAAGCAATAGCTTTGTCATAAATTCATATCATGCCCCCTATAATCTATAGAGTTTAACATGTGATTTTTTAAAATATAATTTGAAGGCTTCTAACTATTTTTACACAATTGTGTCTATCCTCGAGTAGGTAGATGAGTCAAGTACATAAGTAAGCTGAATGCCCCCACAATATGAAAATTTTGAATTTTGTAAATTTTAAATTGTCATTTTTAAAAATATATTGTTTATAAAAATCCATTGTGATTACCCCTTTTTAGCTTAGGGAGATTGCCTTCCAATCACTTGTTTTAAAATAAAAAATCACAACATTAGTGAAAGATAGATAAAACTATAATAGCATTTGCATATATTGAATTTGTATTGACATATTATAAATGCAACATTAAACCTTTTTAAATATTTGTGTAATTTTTTTTCATCATGTAAGTTTGATGCAACATTGTAGTAATTAGTGAAGAATGTAAAAGATGAAATTATTTCATATGTATGGTAAACATAGTATATTGAACAATGAAGCATTGAAGCACATATATAATATGTGAATGATATCTATCATAGTACCATAAATATATAAATAAATTCATAATGATGCATGATAAGAATCATGGAACCATAGTATCCAAAGAGAAAACATGTAAGCAATGTCACAAAATTATAATTCAAGAAGTCCTAGAGGATGCATACAGGGTACATGTAAGATGTCACAAAGACTTTAAATAGAATTTTCAAAAATGTCATACATTTAGACACAAGGTTGAATATAAAGGACATGGAAATGTCATCAAAACATAGAGGGAAAAAGGACACACAAAAGTCATTATCTATATTTTTAACATATATGAATCTTTTTGTATTTTTTCAAATTTGAAAATAGAAGCATGCATCAATGAAATATAGGATTATATCTATATAAAATAATGATATAGATTAATAATATTTGTAGGATTATTAATAAGTTTGCCTTCATTTGTAGCTAAACAAAAAACTTTGAGACTGATATTTTAAGTAACCACAAATGGTCCCAAACAATTTGGATTGACTTTTCATTTTTTTATCTATACTAGCATTCCTTTTTTATATTTGAGTATAAAGTCACAAATGTGAAAATTTTGATCACAAACATTCTTTCCATATACTCAAGTGTAATATGTGCTTGATAAAATTGTAAATATTTGAGAGTATGTATTCATTTGTTATCAATAATTTCTAGTTCATGTATGTGTTTTTTTTCTATATTAATTATCTTTGATAATGTCCTTTAGTGACACACATTAATAATTTATTTCTATTTTGAGAGGGAGCACAACTTACGTTCCATAAAAAAATGTGTAAGGTGTGGCTTGTGTTTGTGTATGAACTCTTGTTTGATATGACCACAGAGAATAAATGATTTAATTATACCAATCCGATTCAATACTTGCAACTATATTGTTAATATTTTTTAAATTATTTTATTAGTTTCCTCAGCATTCTGATTTCCTTGTGGGTATGAAGGAATATAAAAAGTGTGCCATATTTTTAACTTAGCACAACATATATTTATTATTTTATTTTTAAAATAGTAACCATTATCTATTATGATTAGAAATGGTGACCCAAAGTGATAAATTATATGCATAATAAGGAAATATCAAATATATTCACCCTTAGTGAACTATAAATATATAACCTCTACCAAATTTGTAAAATATTAAATGGTGGTAATGGTGAACTTATGCCTTTCAGAGGACTCATGATTTACATTGACAATCATATCAAATCTCTAGAAGGAAAAATGTCATGAACATACTATAATTTGTAATGCATTCGATGGATCATGATTAAGACTGCTATGCTTTTAACATTGAAAAAAAAAAATTGGGATATCCATAGCATAAAATTTTCATTATTTTCCAATAATATTATTGGCGTAAGAGATTGTAAGAAATTTATTTACCACTAAATTTCACACCACATTCACTATTATGTACATGAAATATGGTTATTTTACCTTATATATGACTTAGACATCATAATATTTTTTCATCAAATGAGTGATTGAAAAGATATCCACCAATGAGAATATAATGCATAAATTGATGCTATAAATGCTTGATATCCTCATGTCTATCATTTTCTAAAAACATTTATTTATAGAGATAATTATAGATATATCAATATACAATTCAAGATTATCCACACATATAGTGATTAAAAGTACTTCCAATGCATTAATGTAAACTATATCCATAAAATGATCATCATTGATCTCAATTGGAATTAAATAATAAATACCAACCATTGCATCCACATGATGCTTATATTTTCAAGGAATATTCTCAATGGAAAGATAATAAAATAATGCCAAGAGATAGTTAACCATATATTTATAAGGAATAAGCTTATCCTCCTTGGTTTGATAAATAAACAATACTTGATTAATGATAGGAAATGAATATCCATATACATATAAATATTTGATATTTGATATTTGTATTGTTAATAATCCAAATACGAGAACTTCATATTTATTAATATTATTGGTAAAGACAAATCCTAAGTGAAAGGAAAGGATCATAGGAAAATCCTAAGGGAAATTGAATGCAATAACCAATCTAGATCCTATAGAACATTTAGATAAATCAAAATGCATTTTCTAAGTATCATTTTGAATGCTATAAAAGGTAAATTGCCTTAATATTCAACATTGATTGGATCTATGTGTTGCTTAGGACTATCAACTAATTAATCAATAAATTTTTTTCCTTCAATAACTTTTTATGAGACAAAATTTAAATTAAATTTAATAAGAAATATTACCCATTTTGTTATACATCTTTACAAATGGGGTTTTTCCACAAGGTATCAAAATGGATTGACTTTAGTAATAACATGAGTCTGATTATGATGTAAATAATGTCATAAATTTTGGGTAGAAAAAATAAGTGCTAAACACACATTTTCAACGATAATATAGTTTTATTCATATTCAAGAACTATGTGACTGATATAATAAATGGTATGCTAAAAATGAGTGCTATCATGTTGTGCAAGAAAATCAATTAATGTATGCTCAATAGCTAAAAAGTGTAATAAAAGAGATTTATATTGAACGGGAGGTATAACGATAGGTGGACTCAAAAGATATTCCCTAAGTGCATAAAAAAATTGTTACAAATTTTTGTCCCACTCAAAATATCTATCTTTCTTAAGTAAACGTGTCAAAGAAATTGATTTATTTAATGATTGAGCAACAAAGTGAAATATATCTTTAATGCATCATTGTAAACATTAATTTTTATTAAGATAATTGGTGGTGGAATATGAATTATAGGTTTTACCTTTTTAAGGTTGACTTTGATACCTCTTTGGGATATATTAAAACCCAAGAGATTGCCTTTTGTAACTCCTAAGATGCATTTTTTGGGTTTTAAACTCGTATTTCACTTTATCTTTGTTTCAAATATTTGGTGTAAATTGATATTATTATCTTGTTGATATTTGTTTTTTTATAATAAATCATACACATAAAATGTAAATATTTTATGAATGTAATCATGAAAAATATATGAGTCATAACACATTGATAAGTTGATCCTTCAATCCAAAAGGCATGATAATATAGAAAAATGTTCCCCAAGGTGTGATAAAATATCTTTCATCTTCATCAATACATTAAATCTTGATTGCTTATACAAAAAAAAGTAATCTAAAAAATATAACATTTCATACCTTATTAGAATTTTAGGGGAAATAGATTCATCAGTGAAGTCGATGAGTATACTAATGACAACTATGAGACATGGTTGACTTGATTATGAGCCATATACCACTCTTTTGAAGTAGATATAAACATGGGGAACTGTTTGGTAGTATGATCCCTAGAGAAATAGATTCATTACTTTAACCAAGGATGGATTTTATTTTATTGTTTAAAGGAATAATATAATCAATCATACATTGAGCATGTTTACGTATTCCTTATCCCATAGTATAATTATAAATTTTTACCTATTTAATCCCAAAATTTTATTAAATAAAAAAGGGAAAAGGGTCAATTAAATATTGTGCAAGAGAAGAGACCTCAAGGTTTGGAGGAAATGTTGGAATGCCCCTAGAAAAAGGTTACATATATGGAATATAAGGATCAATAAGATGCACTAGAGAAAAATAATTAAAAGGTTCTTGATCAAAAGGGTATTATAGAGTTACGCTTGATAACTCAATTTCATACATGCATGCAAAGTGGAATGGAAAAAATTCATTCCATGAATCTAAGGTCATCCTAATAAAAAAATTGTAATTAATATCATTATGAATAACTTTACATACCATACGAAGAGTGCAATGGCTTATCAATTCCATATTTACCTTTTCTAGAAAATCAAAATTATTGATTATTATACATATTTAGCATTATAATATTGTATAGTTTCACACCTAGATGTCTCTCTAAAGTGCAACCAAGATGTAGAGTTACACTAAGCTTAAACTTGGTTTATTTCTAGAAGATAAATCTGACCACTATTAATGGGTTTAGATTCAAACTATAACTCTTGAAAGTTTTATAATTAATTTTCACAAAAGAGAAATTTTAATTTTTTCAAAGTATTAGCTTGGTCATTAATGCATATCATACTACCCATACTCTATAGAGTGTCACATATGATCTTCAAAATATAATTTAATGTCTTGTAACTATTTTCATGCAAGTGTGTCTGTCATCAAGTAGATAGATGAATGGAGTATATAAGCAAGCTAAATGCCTGCATAATATATATATTTTTTAATTTAGTTCATTGTAAACTATCATATCTATAAATAAACCCTTTGTAAAATCCCATTGTGATTCCCCATTTTTAGATGAGGGAGATTGCATGCCAATCACTTCTTTTAAAATAAAAAGTCACAACATTAGTGAAAGATAGATAAAAAAGTAATAGATTTTGTATATATTGAAATATTATATATGAAACATTGAACCTTTTAAAAAATTTGTGTACTTGTTTTGCATCATCTAAGTTTGATACAACATTTTAGTAATGAATGAAACATGTAAAACATGAAATTTTATCATATGTATTGAAAACATAGTACATTGAACAATGAAGCATTTAATCACATAGATAATATGTGACTAATATATATCATTGT
>JARHVA010002141.1:2425000-2495000 GCA_037957365.1 Torreya grandis
ATTTGAGTTTGTTACTAGGAAAATATTATAAACCCACTCATGATAATAAATAACATGAAAAATTATATATTTTAAGATTCATTCAACTTCACTTTTGACTAACAAAGCAACTTCAGGATGTATTTTTATTATACTTTTATTGACTTGTTTGGCATCAAGATAAAAATCAATGTTATGCAAAGCCACCTTATGGTTAATACCAGGCATATCTTTATAATTTTATATAATTTTTTTACATTTTTATTATAATTTTATTGAGTGTTAGGAATAGTAAATTAGGACCATCAAATTGTTCTTATGGTATGACATCACTAATTTCTTTAAAATATGCATGTGCATTGGATTGGTAATTAAAATGTATATTATGGTGAAAAAGGGATATCAAGACATGTAATAAGTTATTCTAAAAGAATATCATCATTTGAAAATTCATCCAATTCTATAATTTTACGTGAAATTGAGTCATTAGTGAACTTGATGAGTATACTAATGACAACTATGAGACATGGTTGACTTGATTATGATCCATATACCACTCTTTTAAAGTAGATATAAACATGGGGAATTGATTGGTAGTATGATCCATTGATAATTAGATTCATTACTATAACTAAGGATGGATTTGATTTTATTATTGAAAGGCACAATATAGTCAATGATACATTGAGCATGTTTACCTATTCCTTGTCCCATAGTATAATTATAATTTTGTTATTATTTAATCCCAAAATTTTACTAAATAGAAGAGGGGAAAGGTTCAAATAAATGTTATGTAATAGAAGAGAACTCAAATTTTTGAGGAAATAATGGAATGCCCCTAGAAAAAGGTTGTGTATATGGAATAAAAGGTCCAATAGGATGCACTAGAGTAGAATATTTAAAATATTCCTGATCGAAAGGGCATTATAGATATACCCTTGATAACTTAATTTCATACCTACATGGAAATTAGAATGGACAAAATTGATGTCACCTATCCAAGGTCATCCTAATAAAAAATTATAAATAAGATCATTATGCATAACATTACATACCATAGAGAGAGTACATGGGCTTATCAGTTCCATATTTATCATTTTTTTAAAATCACAATTGTTGATTATTATACATATTTAGCATTCTAATACTTTCTATTTTTAAACCTAGATGTCTCTCTAAAGTGAAACCAATATGTCGAGTGTCACTAAGCTCAAACTTGGTTCACTTCCAAAATATGAGTCCGACCACTATTAACGGATCTAGATTCAAATTATAACTCTTGAAAACATTATAATTAATTTTCATAAAAGAGAAATTTTAATTTTTTCAAAGTATTAGCTTGGTCATTAATGCATATCATGCCACCTATACTCTATATAGTGTCACATATGATCTTTAGAATACAATTTGATGCTTTGTAACTATTTTCATGCATTTGTGTCTGTCATCAAGTAGATAGGTGAGTGGAGTATATAAGCAAGATAGATACTTGCATAATCTATTTTTTTAAAAATTTTTTACATTTAAAATTTTTATATCTAGAAATAAATTATTTTTAAAATCCCATTGTGTTCCCCATTTTTAGATGAGGGAGATTTACTGCTAATCACTTGTTTTAAAATAAAAATTCACAACATTAGTGAAAGATAGATAAAAATTTAATAGCAATTGCATATATTTAATTTGTATTGAAATATTTTATATGAAATATTAAACCTTTTAAAAAATTTGTGTACTTTTTTTTCTTCATGTAAGTTTGATACAACATTGTAGTAATGAATGAAGCATGTAAAACATGAAACTGTTTCATATGTATTATAAACATAGTATATTTAATAATGAAGCATGTAACAACATGGATAATATGTGAAAGATATGTATCATTGAACCATAAATAATAAATAGATTCATAATAGTTCATGATAATAATCATGGAACCATAGTACCCAAATAGAAAACATGTAAGCAATGTCACAAAGTTGTCATGTGAGAAGGCCTAAAGGATGAATATAAGGGATATGTAAGATGATTAAAGGAGTGTAAATAGAATTTTCATAATTTTCATACATTGAGACCAAAGGTTGAATATAAATTACATGTAAATGTCATAAAAACATAGAGGGAAAAATGACACACACATAAGGCATTATCTTGTGCCATACAAACAAGGTGTATGTTGAACATACAAAAGGCCATGGGCCGCATAGAAATAAGAAAAAAATATTCAAATCATGTATGAAAATTAAATAATCATATGAAAATAACATACAATAAATGAAGCTATAATATGTTATACATACGTATATATGTTTCAGTTTAATAAGTAGCATATTTATGAAGACATGTTTGGTGACAGAATTAAAAGATTAAAGCATGTAATTTCATTTATGTCTTAGTATAAAAAATATTTAATGGATAAATACAAACTGGAAGGTGTTCAAATAAAATAATGTGATGCCCCAAACTAATCAAAGTTGTTGGGTGAAAAATTGACTAACATCAAAATCAAATAAAACTATGTCTTAGCTTGAAAATAGATTTTGATGATGCACATAGATAGGTGCACAAAAGGGGAATGATGTGAAATACACCATTGTCGTATTATTAAAACTTTGTCCAAATTGACTTTAAATGAAACTTTATGATTAGGAAAGTTTTTTCTATGTATGAAGATTGTTTGCAATGGGAAAGTTATCCTGTTGGACACTAAGATATTTTGTGACAAGAATTATGTAGGTAAAATACAATTTGTACTGAAATATAAATATAAATGACATAAACAAAGATATATAAAACAACATGAAAATATTTCTATCGTCCTAATTTTTTGTTTTTTACAAATATTATATATTTTTTATATTTTTAACATATATGAATGTTTTTCTATATTTCCATATTTCAAAGTACAAGCAAAAATAAATTAAATAAAGGATAATATATATTAAAAAAAGTGACATAGATTAATAATATTCATAGGATTCTTAACAAATTTGCCTTCAAGTGTAGCTGAATAACAAACTATATGGCTTATACTTTAAATAACCACAAATGGTCCCAAATAATTTGGATTGAATTTTCATGTTATCTTTATTACCATCATTTTTTTTAATTTTCTTTGAGTTCAAGGTCACCAATGTGAAAATTTTGATCACAATCATTCTTTCCATATACTCAACTATAATGTGTGCTAGATAAAATTTTAAATGTTTAAGAGCATGCATTTATTTGTTATCAAGAATTTATAGTTCATGTAGGTTTTTGTATCTATATTATTTATCTTTGATAATGTCCTTTAGTAACATAAGTAAATAGGGTATTTCTATTTTGAGTGGGATCACTACTTCTATTTCATAAGAAATTTGTAAGGTATGGCTTGTGTTGGTATATGTAATATTTTCTGATATGCTCGTAGAGCTAAACAATCTAATTATACCAATTAGCTTCATGATTTTCAAATTAAAAATTGTTTTATTAGTTGCCTCATCTTCTCGATTTTCTTGTGGTTAGGAAGGACTATAAAAAGTATGCCATATTTTTAACATAGTAAAATATATTTTTTTCATTCTTTTTAAATAGTAAACATTATTGGTGATGATTGTAAATGGTAATCCAAAGTGAGAAATTATATGCATAATAAATAAATATCAAATATCTTCACCCTTAGCAAATTATAGATGGATAACATCTATCCACATTGTAAAATATCCAGTCATGGTAATGAAGAAATTATGCCTTTTATAAGACTCATGATTTACTTTGACAATCATATCAAATTTCCAAAAGGAAAATGTTCACAAACATACTATAGGTTGTAATGCCTTAGAAGGATCTTGATTAAGATTGGCATGTTTTTTTAAATTGATTTTTTTTGGCATGTTCATAGCATTAGTTTTTCATTATTATCCAATAGTATTCTTGCCATAGAAACTTGTAAGAAATGGATTTGTGGGTAAAGTGCACACCACATTCACTATCATGTACATGCAATATGGTTATTTCAGTTTAGATATCACTTAGACATCATAATAGTTGTTCATCAAATAAGTGTTTGAAAAGAGATCCACCAATGAAAATATAATGCATTTCTTGAAAATATAAATGCTTTTTTATCCTCATGTATAGAAATTTCTATAAATTTAGATTTATAGAGATAATTATAGATATATAAATATACCATTTAGGATTATCCACACTTATAGTGATTAAAAGTTATTCCAATGCATTGATGCCAACTATATCAATAGAAGGATAATGTAATTATTTGATGGTAAGCATTGAATGATCATCATTGATATCAATTAGAATTAAAGAATAAACATGAACCATTTCATCCACATGATGATTATATTTGTGAAGAATATTATCAATGGAAAGGTGAGAAAACAATGCCATGAGATAGTAGACCATATTTTTAACCAGAATAAGCTTATCCTTCTTGGTTTGATAAATATATAAGACTTGATCAATGATAAGATGTTAATATCCATATACATGTAAAGATTTGATATTTAATTTTTGTATTGTTGATAATCCAAATATGAGAACTTCATATTTAGTAATATTATTGGTAATCACAAATACTAAGTGAAAGGAAAGGGTCATAGGCAAACCCTGACAGTAACTGAATACAATACCCAATCTAGATCCTAGAGATGATTTAGACACATCAAAATGCATTTTCTAAGTATCATTTTGAATGCTATAAAAGTTAAATTATCTTAATATTCAACATTGATTGGGATTATGTGTTGCAATAGAGTATCAACTAATTGATCAATAATAACCTTTCCTTAAATAAGTTTTTATGAGACAAAATTTAAATTAAACTCAATAAGAAACATTTTCCATTTTAATACACATCCTTACAAATGGGTTTTTTCCATAAGGTATCAAAATGGATTGATTTTAGTAATAAGATGAGTCTCATTATGATGTAAATAATGTCATAAATTTTAAGTAGCAAAAACAAGTGATCAACACAAATTTTCGATGATAATATAATTTTACTCATAATCAAGAATTGTGTGATTGATATAATAAATGGTATGTTCATGATGAGTGTCATCATGTTCTCCAATAAAATAACCTAATATATGATTAGTTGATTAAAACTATAATAAAAGAGATTTATATTAAACATGAGGCATAAGGATAGGTGGATTCAAAATATATTCCTTATGTTCATAAAAACTTTGTTGAAATTTCTTGTCCAACTCAAAATTTCTATCTTTCTTAAGTAAACATGTCAAAGAAATTATTTTATTTGATAATTGAGCAACAAAATGAAATATATCTTGAATGCATCATTGTAAACATAGAATTTGCTTAATATCATGGGTGGTGGCATATGAATTATATATTTTACCTTTTTAGGGTTAACCTTGAAACCACTTTGTGATATATTCAAACCCAAGAGATTTCCTATTGTGACTCCTAATATTTATTTTTATGTATTTAAATGCAGATTTTACTTTATCATTCTTTCAAATATTTGGTGTAAACTGATTTCATTATCTTTTTAATGCTTGGAATTTGCTAATAAATCATACATATAAACTTTAACTATTTTATGAATGTAATCATGAAACTTTATGATTCATGGCACATGGATAAGTTGATCCTAATTTTTTCAATCCAAAAGGCATGACAATATAGAAAAATTTTCCCCAAAGTGTGATAAAGTATCTTTCATCTTGATCAATAGTTTAATCTTGATTTGTTTATACCCAAAATATAAATCTATAAAATATAACATTTCATACCTTATTGTAGGATCCATGATCATATCTATGTGGGATACAACATCAAATTTCTCCATTTGAGTTTGTTACTAGGACAATATTATAAACCAACTCAAGATAATAAAAAACATGAGTACATATAGATATTAAGATTCATTCAACTTCACTTTTGACTAACAAAATAACTTCAAGATGCATTTTTATTTAGTTGTTTGGCATTAGGATAAAACAAATGTTATTCAAAACCACCTTAGGGTTAATACAAGGCATATCCTATAATTTTATATAAATAATTTGGGATAATCATGAAAATCCTATTTAATATGCTTACTTTCATCATCTTGTAACATGATGTCCAATAGTAATGGCTATGGGTCCTTTTCAATACCAAAGTGTAATACAACCATTTATTCATTAATAATGTTGATTTTTATTCCATAAATTGAGCATTAGGAATAGTAAATTAGGACCATCAAATTGATCTTATGGTGTGACATCATTAATTTCTTCAAAATATGCATGTACATTGGATTGTTAAGTAAAATGTATATTATGGTGAAGAAAGGGATATCACATGTAATAAGATATTATAAAAGAATATCATCATTTGAGAGTTTATCCAATTCTAGAATTTTACGTGGAATAGAGTCATCAGTGAACTTGATGAGTATACTAATGACAAATATGAGACATGGTTGAATTGATTATGAGCCATATACCACTCTTTTGGAGTAGATATAAACATGGGGAACTGCTTGGTAGTATGATCCATAGAGAACTAGATTCATTACTATAACTAAGGATGGATTTCATTTTATTGTTGAAAGGCACAATATAAATAATGTTACATTGAGCATGTTTACTTATTCCTAGTCCCATATTATAATTTTTTAACTATTTAATCCCAAAATTGTATTAAATAGAAGAGGGAAAAGGGTTAACTAAATGACAAGAAAGAGAAGAGAACTCAATGTTTGGATGAAATGTTGGAATGTCCCTAGAAAAAGGTTACATATATGGAATGTAAGGATCTATAAGATGCCCCTAGAGCACAATATTTAAAGGCTCTTGATCCAAAGGAAAGTATAAATATACTGTCAATAACTCAATTTCATACATGCATGCAAAGTAGAATGGACAAAATTCATGTCATGAATCCAAAGTCATCATAATAAAAAATTGTAATTAAGATCATTATGCATAACTTTACATACCATAGAGACAGTACATTGGTGTATCAGTTCCATACTTACCATTTTTATAAAATCAATTTTTTTTATTATACATATTTAGAATTCTAATATTTTTTAGTTTCACACCTAGATGTATCTCTAAATTTAAACCAAGATTTAGAGCATCAGTAAGCTCAAACTTTTTTCACTTCCAGAAGATGACTCCTGCCACTATCAGCGGATCTAAATTCAAACTATAACTCTTGAAAATTTTTATAATTAATTTTCACAAAAGAGAAAATTTAATTTTTTTAAAGTTTTTCTAGGTCATGATTAAAATTTATATGTTTTTTACATTAAAAAAACATAATTTGGCATCTTCATAGCATTAGTTTTTATTATTGTCCAATCATATTCCTGGAATAGGAACTTGTAAGAAATGGATTTACCACTAAAGTGTACACCACCTTCACTATCATGTAAATGAAAAATGGCTATTTTAGCTTAGATGTGACTTTATAATCATAATAGTTTTTCATCAAACTAGTGTTTGAAAAGAGATCCACAAATGAAAAAACATAATCCATTTCTTGACGTTGTAAATGATTTTTATTTTCACATGTAACATTTGTTAGAAGTAAAATCACTGAGAGGGGGGTTGAATCAATCATACCAAATAATCCAAATTCAACTATGATCTTTAAAAATGCTTAATAAGTTATAACAAGCATTTGTGAAGCATACACATAATTCATAATAATGAGCAAGATAGATAATGTAGGATCAATCATGTAAGACGTGACATACATGGGAAACCCTCTTGGGGAATAAAACCTAATGAAACCTGCAATTGGAATACTATCATATAAAAATAAGAACCAATTTAGAACATGTATAAATAACCAATGAACTAAAATCACTATTTAGTGAGATTGCAATCCCACAATGTGATTCCATACATGTCTAGCTAAGCTGCAACAATAGTGAGACCTTTTAGAAGGTTTCACCTTGTGAGGAGATTGAAACCACCTTAGATGTTGAGATAACACAAAACCTATGAAAACATCCACCTTTTAAATAATTTATTTGACATGTGATGATCAACCTCTGCTTACCACTCTTGACTTTTTCTTACACTCAAATAGAAAGCACACTTTTCTTTCAAAACACTTATGACCAAAAGTTCATATAAATAGTCCTAAAACTATTATATTATTCAACTCATCCTCAAAGTACTCTACCCCTTCTTCACTCCATAAAATTCATAGAAAATCCCATCTCTAATCTCTCTATGTATCCTTTTTCAAGTCTAGAAATCACCATCTTTGATTTCACTATTTATAAAGCAATCTTGATAATCATTACCTTGGTCATCCATTAGGCACGCCTTATCCTTTAAGACATATTTCACACTAAGACACAATTAAAAATAGTCTTCATAGGTTGGGCATAGCATCTATGGGTCACCCTTAAGCATTTACACCTTCTAATAAAGCCCTTGTAGCTCTTAAAGGTCTCATGGACACCAATTCACCTATTTAACACATCCTCAAGCATAAAAAGAACATAAAATCAATTTAAAATACATGGGTCCAATCCTTATGTCCCCTTTTATATGTTCAAAAGATCACAATCATCTTAGCTCATATATTTGTATTCTCAAATAATTGAAACACAAGCCTTATACACATGAACATCATTACTGAACATATAGTCAACTTATTAAGAATTGATCATATATATTTTAGATTTAAGACACCTCAAATATCAACATATATTATACCCATGAAATCTACAAGATGATCCAATAGCTAATTCATCATGAGACATTGAAATAACATCAACAGAAGCTCAAACAACCTTCTTGGGTTACATGCAGAACAAACATGAACACATAGTAAAATTATAGTCTCAATATATTTGATTGTACTCACTTCCAAATATTAAAATTAGGTTCATTTGATGTACCATGGAATCCTCTTCATCTTTTATTTTTATATCACTAACAAATTTGACATCTATCGAAAGATATGGACAAATGATTGAGTTTTATTTCTTCCCTTTATTAAATTCAAATATTTGAATTCAAATGGTCACAGTTAACCTTTGAACACAATTCTCTAATCTCATGTCCTCTTAGCTTAGATCAAGCATCATCAATCTTGTTTGAGACATACTTCATAGCCCACAAAAGCTAAACATTAAACATCTGATAGTTAACCTCATCTCATACAATCTTGAAATGTTGACTCAATGTGCTCTGTCAATATTTTTAGATCAAATAGGTCTTTAATGATCAATGTTCACCATTATATCAATTTGTATAAATGTTCATTCATCATTGGATCCTTCTCTTGTACCTTTACTCAGTCGTTAAACACCATGCACCTACCCTCATCTTGTTGCTTCCTAACTTCTTGGAGTAATGCACACCATTGATCTTCATTAAAATTTAACACTTTTAAATATGAATAAATATGGTTACCTTTTCAATATGCTTGAGTACCCATTTTTTATCTTTAATAACTTCTTTGAGTTTTGACAAAGGATATAAAATTTAGACCTGATGATCTCTACACATAAGAGAATATAACCATTTGGTACATTGATCCTGAAACACTCGCATATGTGATATATGCTGCCATTAAAATTCATTCTAAAAAAAATTGTCACAAAGCCAACTATGCTTAGAATTTGTCTAGGAGACCAAATTTGCTCCTGCATAACTTTTATCGTACTTTAGCACATGATCTCAAATTTAGCAAAAATCATCTATGCTCAAAAGTAAAAAACCCTATATGATCATTTTATCCTAACACCTTCATATGTATAAGATATAAAACCATAAAAACTCTCACTCAACTTTTCTTTCCACATTGTAAAATTGGCTAAGTATGAGAAAACATAGTCAAACTGCCTGGGAGCCCAACTTTACATATGAATATATTTTTACATGATTCATTACATGAAATGAGAATTGGAAAATAAAAACTAGGTAATAATGTTATCATAACCATATGAAAAACTCCCCTTTAATCATTCTAACATGGCAATCATGACATCATCAAACTCCCTATTTAGATTTATATCACTAGACCCAAAGTGTCTAGATGAAAACTATGGACTACTAGGTGAATTAACCTTAAGTACACAATATATATTATCATATATAACATCTTATATGACCCCTTTCGCAATATAAAAAATCCATAGTCATTGTTTAGCATATCTCACCATGTCAATATTGAAGATCAACCAATTATACTTTAAGAAAACTTATGACAAGCATATTGTAGACTTTGTCATTATCCCTAAAGCTATCAAATAACTTCATCCACTTGATAAAACACCTCCATTAAACCACCATGACATAATAATTAAAAATATCGAACAAATTCCCCCTTTATCATTGATTTCACCAATCATCATAAATAACAATATACAACTCACCTTCTCTCACTTCAAGCACTCCTCCAACAAGAACTTTCTCCCCCTTTGACATAATTTAAAAGTGGGAACCAAATGATCATAAGGACCTTAAAGTAATACCAAATAATAAATTACCATCTTATAAATATGGTACAAACTCCCCCTTACCTTGAGCCTACTTCTTCTTGCCTTGACAAACTCCTCTTACTCCATGCCAATACTCTTCTTCAATCATTCAATGCAACCAATGAAAAAAGAAAACACAAAAACTTTTAAATATAATATAACTCACAAAGAAACATATGATAGGGAATACCCCTAATATTTATGAGCCATTTCACATCTTGATCATTTTTAGGACTCCACACACTATGAAGAACCATCACACATACTAACTAGCCTCCTCTCAAAAGCTACTGCAAGGACCACTAATCAGAACATCATGCCACTCACCAAATGGGAAACCTGATCTTAATAAAATTTATAACTCACTTTTAAACACACATACCTTACTCTTTTGGAGAAACTGAGCAAAAAACACTCTTCTTCAAACTAGCCTTGCTTAGTTTCATTATAACCCTTCCAGAAACTTGTAGATCCCACACATTATAGTATACATAACATGAAGACCTCAAAATTCATATCTAGATAACTCTTATATTCCCCTTTGATCACAACAATTTTTACCAACAAGGTCATCTTATGTAACATACTTCCTTCACAAACCAACTAACCAATTAGGCCTCCAACTTGACATAAACTTCAATAACTTGAGAACCACAAACCTTAAAATATATATGAAACTTTATTTGAAAACTCATTTGGACCATTAAACATATTAATAAGTCTCAAACCTTGATTCACAAGGTAATCTACTTTTATAGGATAGCCCAAAGCCTTAGAATCTCAAAACAAAAAATAGGGTCAAGAAACCTTCTTTTGGTCAATGAACATCTTCGAAACTTATTACACATTTGGAGACACACATCACACAATTCTAGACAAAAAAAATTGAGCCTTAAAACCTTTGGGAACTTTAACTTCGTATAACCCATTTTAGTACTTGCATACTCATAAGCACAAACTAGGAAACCCAAGAGCAAACCAAAATATTCAATTGGACTTCAACATACCTTCATATCACAAAACCACCTAGAGAATGCTAGAATAAGGTCAACATAACTTTATATGTAAAAATATCATCTTGAAAAATCACAAATCCTCTTTTGCCATATGATAAACTTTAATCTAACCTTGTAGACT
Source organism: Torreya grandis (assembly GCA_037957365.1). Taxonomy (NCBI): domain Eukaryota; kingdom Viridiplantae; phylum Streptophyta; class Pinopsida; order Cupressales; family Taxaceae; genus Torreya; species Torreya grandis. The sequence goes on from JARHVA010002141.1 coordinate 2,436,585, forward strand.
ATTCTAAATATAGTTATCAACATCATGACATCACCTTAGAATATTTCTCCACTTAGACATACCTCTTCCAACCAAGAATACTAAACTATAGTCTTTTTAGAACCATCTCACGGAATACCACAACAACATTTTGTTTTCCACTAAAAGGAATTTATTAATAACCATAGATAGAGACACCCTATATACTAAATGTTCTAAAAAAACTACAGCTTCTCATACTACATCTCCTCCTTTCTCAATTGATAATTATAGTTCTTCTTCTTCTTCTTTTTCTTTGGATTTAGAGAAAAAACTTCCTCAACTACTAAAACATTATCCTTTTCTTCTATGATTGGATTATAAATACATGAAGACAACATAGATTCATGGCATACCTTTTCATCTGAAGGATCCATCTTATAGTTTGGAACCTCATTACTAGGCACATATAATTTATTTTATTTGCATGATACATGCTCAATACAAGGATGTTCATTTGGATCCATACATACCTTAAGAATAACTTCAACTAGCACCTTGGTCTTCTCCTTTAGATTTATTTCTATAAACTCAACATGAGTAGACAATGAGACCTCTTGGTATTCTTCAACTTCTGAAGCATTCTCCACTATAGCTAAAAAATTACTTGGACATGCAATCTCATCATGAATTAAACTTATCACATTTGGATTCCATGTGTTGACTTTCCTTATTTCTTCCACTTTAGGATATTGACTAAAGCTATTCACACTTATAGATATTTGTTTGTATAACCTATCAGTGTGACCTCTTTATTCACAATTGCAACATACCATACCTTATAAAATAAACGTATCTTTTCCTTACCTTATTAGGACAAAAATTTTAAATGTGTCCCATGTCATGAGAAACAAAATAATCTTCCCTTTTTGAAGAAGACTCACCTTGTCTTATCTTATATGCACAATTATTGGTAAAGTGTCCCACATCAAGAAAATTAAAGCACTTGATTCTATTCACACATTTTTACTGATGACCCCCATCATAGTCCCATATAAATTTATTTATAATAGGTCACTTACACTATCTATACCTATGACCAAATGGATTACATATATAATAATAACAATTGATTCTTTCATACATCATGGCATTTGGTTGTCTTATTTGATTTTTCATTACTCTGCCAAAACCTTCATTCCTTGTATGATGGTTTGTATTCAAAGTATGATTGTCCTATTTCACATTAATCTTAATCTTTTCTTGAGTTATATTCTTTTGTTTTTATTCATATCCAAGACCATTTCTATCACTAACATGCTTTTGACCACTCAGAATGTTGTGTAGTTCACATGATCTCTTTTTAAATCTTACAAATGGCTTCACCTTACTAGATTTCAAATACTCACTTTTAGAAACATACCTTAAACATTCATTTTATTTATATTTTGGGCTTGTAGACAAAATTTCTAATTGACAACTAAGATGCTTGATCATATCTTCATGCTCTTTGGTATCTTATTTCAATCTTTCCTCATACACACTGAATTACTCTTTATGGTCCTTCAATTTAGATTTCATCTTCTTATTTATCTTATTCTAAATCTTCAATTATTTAAGAGAATTCATCAAAATATTCTCACAGTCCACCTCATCTTCTTCAACATCTGAATCAATCCAAGTATAATCCTTCTAATGTGTTAAACTTCCTTCCTCAACCATGAATAGGGATTCATCTTCAGTAGGACCATCATCTTCACTATCATACTCTAACTCATTGTTTCACTCTCATCTAATGAGCTACAATATTCATTAGTGTAAAGACTCTTCTTATTCTTGAAGGACCTCTTTTTGTTTTTATACTTTCTGAATCCTTTCTTCCTATATGTCTTCTTGTCATCACCTTGACCTTGACAATGCACTTAACCATCTTTGTTCTCATTCTTATGAGGACACTTATGATCAAAATGTCCTATCTCTCCATAATTGAATCTTTTGAAGGGTAGTTTACCCTTATACTTCCCTGATCCTATACTCAATTTCCTAATAATCAAAGTAATTAATTCATCCTCATTAATGTCAGATATTTCATCCTCTTTTGATTTATTACATTGGAACTTCTTCTTAGGCTTAATTTCTATCTTGAATGTAGCTCCTTATTTGGTGGTATATCATCATTTATTCTCATCAAATATGCAGTAAGGGTTACATGCAATTGATCCATCTTCCATTGAGTATGATCATGACTCTCTTCTAAAGAAGATATTTTTGGATTAAATTTGAGAGATAGAGACCTTAATACCTTTTGGACTATAGTTTATTCTTCAAGATTATCTCCAAGACCTCTGATCATGTTCATAGTCTCATCAAATCTCTACAAAAAGGATGTCATAGAATCTTCTTCCTTCATCTTGAGACTTTCAAAGTGCCTTCTAATAGTCTATAACTTAGCAAGTTTGACCTTTGAATATCCTTTTAAAATGATCTTGATTTTGTTCCATATCTCTTTAGCATGCATACAATGGATTACCTTGGTGTATCCAGTATCTGAAAGACCACAAGTGATAGCATTCATTGCCTTGGATTTTTTCTCAAATAATTTCTTATCTGCAACACTAGATGGAGTAATAAGAGTAAGATAAGCATCTTGAATATATTTTCATACATCAAACCCTAAGGATATAATATACGTCCTCATATTTTCACTCTAAAAATAATAATTAGATCCATTAAACATCAGTACTTTATTAATAGGTAAACCTCCTTGATGAATATCCATATTTTACCTTGGATCTCCTTCAAGTTATTAAGCCTTTACCAAAGAACCTACTCTTATACCAATTATTAGAGGTATAGTCATTGGGGTGTGGGGGCGATGAATCAGTCATCCTAAATAATCCACCTTCAATTATTATCTTTGTAAACACTTAACTAGTTACCATAATCATTCATGAAGTATACACATCATTCATATCAATGAACAAGAGAGATAATGCAAGATCAATCACATAACACATGACATACATGGGAAACCCTCTTGGAGAATAAAACCCACTAGAACCTAAAATTTGAATACTATCTTATAAAAATAAGAACTAATTTAGACCATTTACGAATGATCAAGGAACTACAATCCCACAAGGTGATGCCACACTTGTCTAGCTAATCTACAACAATAACAAAACCTTTTAGAAAGTTTCACCTTCCGAGGATGCTATAACCACCTTAGATGTTGAGCTTCTACAAAAACACCTATAAACACATCCACATTTTAATTGATGTCTTCAACACCTAATGGTGGACTTATGATTATAATTATTCACCTTCACTCACACTCAAAAAATAAGCACACTTTTTTGTCAATATAATTATGAAAAATAGGCCATACAAATAGTCTTAAAACTAATTTTCTCTTTAACTCATCCTTAGTGCACTCTAGTTCTCCTTCTCTCCATAAAACACACTCATAAACCTCTCTCCAATGTCTCAAAGTCTCTTATTTTAGGTCTATAAATCACCATATTTATTTTCACTATTTATAGACTAATCTTAATAATCACTACCTTGGTTGGCCATTAGGCAAGATTTAGCCCTTAAAACATATTTCACATGAAGACATAGTTCAAAACAATCTTCATTAGTAGGCCATAGCATCTATGGGTCACCCATCAGTATATATACCTTTTAATAAGTCCCTTTTAGCTCTTATATGTCTCATTAAGACATATTCACCCATTTAGCACATCCTCAAGCAAAACAAGAACACATGACCACTTTAAAATACATGGGTCCACTACTTATATCTCCTTTGACATCTTTAAAATATCACAATCATCTTATCTCACCTTTATGTATGCTCAAACAACTAAATAATAGACCTTATAGATTAAATACACCTCCAAAATTCACATAGAGCATCCTCATCGACTCTACAACATGTTACAATAGCTAATTCATCATGAGACATCAAAATAACATCAACACAAGAATAATAAACCTTCTCGGGTTACTTGTAGAATAAGAAAAAACACAAAATCCAAATTTAGGCTCAATATCTTTGATTGTACTCACTTTCATATCTTTAAATTAGGTTCATTAGATGTTCCATGAAGTCTTCTTCATTTTTAATTTTTATAGCACTAGTAAATTTGACTTCTATCAAAAGATATGGATAAATTATGAAGTTATAATTTTTCCATGTGTTAAACTCAAATAGTTGAATTCAAATAGTCAAAATTAAACTTTGAACATAATGCTTGAATATCATGTCCTCTTATCTCAGATCAAATATGCACCATCGATCTTATTCAAGATTTAATGCATAGTCCACTAAAGCTAAATGTTAAACATATGATAATTGACCTCATCTCATCCATTCTAGAAATGTTGACTCAATGCACTTCATTTATCTCTACATATCAAATATGTCTTTAATGATCAATTATCACCATTTTATCAATCTATATAAATTCCCACTCATCGTTGGATCCTTATCTTGTACCTTTGATCAGTCATTAAAAAAATACACCTATCTTTATCTCTCTACTTTTAGACTTCTTAGAGCAATGTACACAGTTGATCTTGCTTGAGCTTTAACACTTTCAAAAATTACTATAGGGCCCCTTTCATTATAATTGAGTAGCCATTTTTTATCATTAATAACTTGTTCTACTCTACAATGTAGGATCTCTAATTTGGATCAAATGATCTCCTCACATAGGAGAATCCAACCATGCGACACACTGCACCTAAAAACATCACATGTGTGAGATATAATACCATTAAAATTCCTTCTTAAAATATTTTTTCATAGATCCAACTATGCTTAGAATTTATATGGGAGACCAACTTTGTTCCCGTATAGCTTTTGTCATGCTTCAGCACATGATATCAAATTTATCATAATTCATCTTTGCTCAAAACTAAATCAACCCATATGATTAGTTTCTCTTGAAAAATCCACATGTGAAAGATATAAAACCATAAAAATTCTCACACAAGATATGGAAGCATAGATGAAATCTAGTAGGACCCCTTTCACATGTTCAAATATCCATACTCATCCTCAAACATCTCTAACCATGTCAACATTGAAAATATACCAAGTATACTTCAAGCAAACTTATGACTAGCATATTGCACACTTTGTCTTTGTCACTTGAGCTATCAAATCACTTCATCAACTCAATAGGAAACATCCATTACACCAAAATAACATCATCATGATAAATCTCCGACAAAATTTTCTAAAAAAGTATATTTAAAGAGATAATTATATATATTTATATACCATTTAGGATTATCCATACTTATAATGATTAAAAGTACTTCCAATCCATTAATTACAATTATATCCATAGAAGGATCTCATAGTTGTTTGATAGTAGACATTTCGTGATCATCATTGATCTCAATCATAACTAAATAATAAACACCAACCAATGCATCCACATGATGATTATAGTTTTTAGGAATATTCTCAATGGAAAGATAAGAAAATAATGACATGAGATAGTTGACCATATATTTATAAGGAATAAGCTTATCTTCCTTAGTTTGATAAATATATAGGACTTGATTAATGGTAAGATGTGAATCTCTATATACATGTAAGGATTTGATATTTAATTTTTGTGTTATTAATAGTTAGAATATTATAACTTCATATTTAGCAATAATATTGGTAACCACAATTCCTAAGTGAAAGGAAAGGGCAATAGGTAAACCTTGAGGGGAATTGAATTTAACACCCACTCTAACTCTTGTGTAACATTTAGACACATCAAAATACATTATCTAAGTCTCATTTTAAATTCTATAAAAGGTAATTTTTTCTCAATATTCATCATTGATTAGAATTATGTTTTGCAATGGACTAGCAACCAAATGATCAACAATAACCTTTCGTTTAATAACTCTTTATGAGACAAAGTTTAAATTTAACTCAATAAGAAACATTACCCATTTTACTATGCATCATGAAAAATGGGGTTTTTCAACTATCTATCAAAATGGATTGTTTTTAGTAATAACATGAGGTTCATTATGATGTAAATAATGTCATAATTGTTTGGTAGAAAAAACAAGTGCTAAACACAACTTTTCAATGATATTATAGCTTTATTCATAATCAAGAAGTGTGTGATTCATATATTAAATGGTATACTCATGATGAGTATCATCATGTTGTGAAATAAAATGACACAATGAATGATTAGTAGGTAAAAATTATAATAAAAGAGATTTATATAGAATGGGAGGCATAAGGATGGGTGGATTCAAAACATATTCCTTAAGTGCATAAAATTTTGTTAAAATTATTTATCTGACTCAAAATTTTTATCTTTCTTATGTAAATGTGTCAATGAAATTGTTTTATTTGATAATTGAGTAATGAAATGGCAAATATATTGGATACATCATTGTAAACATCAAAGTTACTTAATATTATTGGTGGTGGTATATGAATTATAGATTTTACCTTTTTAGGGTTGACTTTGATACCTCTTTCGTATATAGTAAAACCCAAGAGATTGACTATTGTAACTGCTAATATGAATTATGTTGGATTTAAATGCATATTTTAATTTATCCTTATTTTAAATATTTGTTGTAAATTGATAGCATGATATGGGGTAAATTTTAGTGGTAAATATTCATTAATTTAGGAATATTTCATTTTAAATATTTCAAATTTGGCAATTTTTTGGGGTGCAACATATGACCCTTTCACCTAAAATTTTGGGATGTCATATTTTTTAGGGCTCAACTCATCAAATATTTACAATATTTATGGGGTTAGCCATGTAATTTTCCATATATATATAGTACATATGTTCCCAAAGTTTTCATTTCATGAACTTACCATCAAAGTATCTTTTTTACCAGATTATGAAGATACAGACTTGAGGCCATAATCTACCATTAGACTAATTGTAGCACCCTGACTTCTACTAGCATAATATTGCATGGTGAAAATAAAATTCCCTACAACATGGTGTCATGTGGTTGTAGTTTACTATGTGATGGTAACCTACTGGGTGATGGTAATCTATCATGTGATGATAATCTACCATGTGATAACATCACGTCACATGATGGTAATCTTCCACTTGATAGCAATGTGCCACATAATGGTAATTGGTTAAATAGCTACCATGTCCCACATGGCAACACTCTATCACCCAATAGTGAGGTGTTGTATGACTAAAATGTGGCATCTGATAGTGGTGTGTCACATGATAGATCTATGTGGTGTGATTGTAACCTACTGCCCAATAGTAGAGAGAAAGTTAGCAATAATAACCTACCTAGAAACACTAATCAAGCATTAAAATGTACTAGCAAGGATAAAACACCACAAAAAATACTAAAAAATTTTAATATCATGTCTTATTTCATAAATCTAGGAAAAAGAACTAGGCAAACCATAGACACTCTAAATATAGGTAATTCTAAATCTTTTTAAAAAAGTAGTTAATTTTTTTCACAGTAGAATAATAGAAAAACCATTTCAATGTAGAAATCAACATGGATATTGAAAGTATTTAATTAGAAAGAATTAATCCCAGTAGCTTCTCACCACTTGAATATTTTATTGACGAAATGCCATACCTAGAAGACACACATATGGATACTTCATTAAATAATACTCATCTGGGTAATCCACAAGAGAAATGAATTTCTTTTAAGACACAAAATTTTGTTGAAAATTCCATTCAAAAAAGTAGATGGAGGAAGAGAAGTACATGGACAATAGGAAGGCCTTTTCAAGTTAACTGGGCTATAAAATGGACAATATAGAACTTGTAGACCTGGAAAATGGTAATGAGACTCGCACATAATGTAAATGTATAATTTATAGTTGGAAACATAGAAAAGAACATATAATGCAACTTAAATTGGACACAATTGAGAAATAATGTGGGAAAATATATATATTAGTGAACCACACAAATAGATAGATAAAAAAAACACATGAAAAAATGGAGAAGAATGTATGCATGTCAGATATCCATGTGAATATAAAAATGATCAGAAACAACAAAAACATCCTATTAAGAAAGGGGGAACTATAAAATCACAATTTGGAAAAGTTATGCAGTCCAACCTTAGGGAAAATATGTATATTTCTCTACTATTTTCCACATTTTAAAAAAGGGAAGACCCATTTCTAATTTTATTGATTAAAAAAATTTATTTAAACAGAATGGGTTTTTGGATATTCCATAGTCACATTGGTAAGACAATAGTGCTGGGGAAATGGCAAAATGTCTAGCCATTATTGAGATGAAAGATTTGGAAAAAAGTTCTAAGAGATCATTATTTATCTCTCTATCCATCGATGAGGTCATTGAATTTGAAAACATACCATGGGTTTGTATGCATGTGTATACCTTTGAATACTATTCAAGGCAATCTCATCTCTTAGCTATCCATAAAATGTTAGAAAATTGTAATGTAAAAAACCTCCATAAATTAGTTATAGCTAATGTAAGAGAGAAACTGGGATAGATGATTATGCCATAGATAAGAGGTTGGTCTATATTATATTGAATGTTGCATTGATGATGCAGTGCCATAGAAAGGGTCTTTATGTTCATTTGCAAACAATAGTTTCTCTATTTATGATTCCAATACATTGCATGGCACATAGGGTGAATCCTGATTACAAAATTGTTAGCATATTCAGTAACATCACAAAAGTGGAAGATCTTATTCATGATTTGCATGGGTACATGTCAAGTAGTCCAAAAATATTCATGGAGTTTTATAAATTTGTAATTGGGGTGACATATTGTAAAAAACTACTGAAAGATGTGGAAACCTAATGGATTTCCATGTACAAACCTGCCTATAGAATTGTTTAGGAATATCCATCTATGATATGGCTTATGTATAAATATCATAGGGAAGTTGAAAAAGCAAAAGATTTGTTTTGTCATTTAATAGATTTAGAAAATTTACTAATATTATGCCATAATTTTCCAATGTTGAAGGAAATCAACTATTTTATGAAACATGCCCAAGAGAGATCTATCTATATTATTGACTTCATATGTTTGAGAAAATGTGTATGTCAATGTTTAGGTATATGTTACATATCGAATGAAATATTTCATAGAACTATTTTTAGAACATGAAAAATTTTGACTAATTTTTAAAATCTAGAGAGTTATTCAAAATTCAATATACATGATCATCTTTGTGTCATGGTAAATGGCATTGAGATCCCAATGTGCACATGCTTGAAAAGAATCAAAGTTGTGGGAGTTGAGCCTGAAGATGTACATGTGATATGTTTGTTATATAATACTATTTTGTCTAAAACATGAATTAAATTGATAAAGACCTCACAAAGTTTAGCCACTAATATTAGAGAACATTTTCAAAGGGATGAGTTGTTGGAGGGCATGGGAGTTATGAATCCCATTTTTTGGAATAGTGTTAATAGTGAAGAACAAATTAATGCATTATTTCACAAATACTTGGGTACAATTGTTATGCATTTATGTAGATATTTAGATGTAAAGGGAGTTTAGATTAATGGTATTTTAAATAAGCAATTACTTACATCTCAGTCAACATAGTTTGGTTTTACAATGATTAATCAATTTCAGTGTTTAAGTGACTCAACTGAAAATAGTACCATTACTCATCTATGGAAAAAAAAAATTATCCAAGCAAAGTTTTACGAGAAAGTATTAGTGAATATTTCATATTATATGAACTATTTCAAATAATGATTTTTGGTTTTGTAAAATATGAATGAGTGTTTAGAACATTATCTTTTGTGAAGTAAAAACTTAGAAAAAAATTGGATAAAAATATAGAGACTTGCTTGAGACTATATGTTTTGCATTATTCTATAGACAAGTTTTCATATGACAGAGTATTGGAAACATGGAGTTCTCTATTGGAAAGAAGAGGCATCAATAATACATCTACCAATACAGAGGAAGAGAATACCAAGACTGAGTATGACACTATAATGGTAGATATGAATCACACTTACGATGAACAAGTTTCTCGAGGATTGTTTCAGCTGCCCAAATTTTAGTTTGATAAGTATGGAAATTAATATTTTCTAAAATATTTCTTATTCTTTCATCTTCAAATAATTTAAATTTTGTAATCTATTTCCTAGATGTTACATTCATGAATATTATTCAATTCATCGGAATTAATATTTGTTGCCCTATTAAAATTATGTATTTCAAATACTATATTATCTTTGCAATACATGCCATTCATTAATAATCATAATTCTCATTAATATTATACATATCATGATAATATCGAGACTGAATATGGCACTATCATGGTAGCTAAAAATCAATCTTATAATGGGCAAGCTTCTCAAGGATTTTTTCACTGTGAAGCTTGTAGTTTGATAAGTATAGAAATTAATATCTTCTAAAATTTTCCTATTCAATCTTATTTAAATACATTAAGTTCTATAATCTATTACTTGAATGTTACAATCATTAATCTTTTTCAATACATCGGATTAAATATTTTTTGTCCTATTAAAATTTTATGTATTCTGAATAATATTTTATCTTTGCAATTCATCTCATTCATCATGTAGCAATCATAATTCTCATTAACTTCATACATAGCATGAGTCTTATGTCTAGACATGCATGCTGCACCATTATTCTATTACATGTTTACATTAGTACCATTATACCAATATGTAACTACAATCAATCAATTAAATACTACAATTCCTAGAACACTAACAGTGTAATAATGCATTCAAATCTACAACTAGTAGAACAATATATATAACAATAATATTGCATTCAATAGTACAACTAGAGTAATATAATTCCATATACTATTTACTCTACCATTACAATATTCAAATACTAAAACTACTAGAAATATTTTACCTATAGTTCACATATTTAATAATCAATCCATGAATTCCATGCTACAACTATTAGAATAGTTTAACCATGCATTCAATGCTATAACTATTAGAACACTATAACACTAACAATGCATTCAATGCTACAACTACTAGAACATTTTAACAATGCATTCAAGGCTACAACAACTAGAACATTATAACCATGCATTCAAAAGCTACAACTAGTATATATCAACTACTAGAACATTGAATCCATCCATATAATATTTACTCCTCTTTTTTTCGTACCAATCATTCAATCTTATAATTACTAAAACAATATAAATCCATAGAATACTTATTGTACCATATGTTATTCTTCATATGGTTAGGTTCACATATTTATAAATTTCACCACAATCAATGATACATATAGTGTGTAGATTAGTTTAAAAATGCATTCAAAGATCTAACTACTAGAACATTATAGCCATTCATTCAAACCATAAAACCATAACATCCATAGAACATTAAACTTGACCACTAATATATTTTAACTACTACAAAATTAAAACCATCCATAGAATATTTACTCTGTGTTTTCCTTATATAATATATAAAAAATGCATTCAAGGATATAACTACTAGAAAATTATACCCATTGATTCAAACCATAAAACCATAACATCCATAGATCATAAAAATTGATGACTAGTATATTTCAACTACAATAACATTAAAACCATACACATAATATTGAATCCAATTTTTATTTATAAAATATATAAACAATGCATTCAAGGCTACAACTACTATAATAGTATAACCATTAATTCAAACCATAAAACCATAACATCCACAGAGCATTAAACTTGACGACTAGTATATTCCTACAACTGGAACACTAAAACCATCTATAGAGTATTTACTCCATTTTTTCTTCATAGAATATATAAACTTGACCACTACATTATATATATATATATATATATATATATATATATATATATATAAAACTAAGAGTATTTGGAAAAACTATAAAATATCATTTAATAAAGCAAGTGTTTTTCAAATAAACATGATATAAACTATTTTAAATAATATATTCTGTCATTATCAACAATATAAACATAAATAAATCATCTTTTTTGTGATTGAGACTCCCCTCCTACTACCTGCTTGACATCCCCACCCATAAAAACCCCTCTATCTAGACTTGCCTATGAATCCTTCATTATCACTCCCTCTTTCTAAAGATCCTCTACGTAGAATTAATTTGTACAAGAATCACATTCTTCTCATTCACTTCATCTCCTGTTGAAATAATTATAGGATCCAAATCTATATTTTAACTCAATAAAATGTTGGGATCCATACTATGGTCTTTAATTATCTTCTTCAATGTATTATTCTATTTATTTAACAGAACCAACTTTTCCTTCAATGCAATTGTTGAGAAGATAATTTTATGGTTTTTTTTTCAAATGCACATTAATAAGATGTGCTTCTTGCTTCAAATTTCCATATTTTTCCTAAAAAAAACAAATAATATATGTGTTAAGCACATATAAAAGTATTTTAACAATCAAAATACACGTTATAGATAAAGAAAACATACCACTGATTTATCCTTATCTGTTTGGGTAATGGTAACAAGGTTGATATCTTTAGCCCATCTATTGAAATATTCTTGGGATTCTCCATTTAAATTTTCCAACTTGTTTATCATAATATCTAAAATCCTATCATTATAAACATTTTTCATAGAGATTAATGTAAATTGCACATGCTGGAATAAAGTATCAATCTTTGAGAGTTCATTTTGAATAAGAGAAACCAAATTCACTCTTTCAGATTGGTTATGATAATAGTTAGTGATTAATTTGATAAGGGATTTTGCCCTTATCTCCCATATTTTTAAATCATTAAATTCACCAATAACACCATCCATCAAATTCACAAGTAAATTTTATGAAACTAGATTATCCAATGTAAAACTAGTAAGAGAATCCTCAAAAACATTGACATTATCTGTGTGGGGTGGGGAAGAGCTAGCTAGGGAAGAGGGAGCCATAGGAGGACATTGTACATTAGGAACTTGAATAAATTTATGTTGATTGAATCCACCAATAGCTAGAGGTCTGATTTCAATGACAAGAAACTCCTCATTCAGATCAATCTTTGCAAATATGTAGGACCATTTGCATTAAAAAGGCCACCAATAAAGAAATTAGGGAAATCAAAAATCTATAACATGCCTCAACTTTATGTAGGGAGGGAGATGTTTTTCAATCTTCTCTAAATTTGGATGGGTGGTGGAGGTGGTGGAATACTCTGAGGCCTCCACATAGATGTGGGCTAGACTGCAATTTTTTTTATTCACAAAAAGTAAATTTAAAAACATAAATTAAAAGAAAATTCAAATTGAATCTGTTAATATTATTACCTATATGGGTTATTGTGTCATCCATTATAATCATTCTTTCCATATTTATCTCTTCCCCTCTTGGTGTCCTTATAGGAGTTGGTCCTTGACATCTCAATATGCTTATGGGAGAGACATTGAAAGTTTCAAGATCAGTTTCAAAATGAGTAATTTATGCAGTCAACTAACTAAAAAATTATAACAAACTTCAAATCAAAAATAAATTTGTAATGACAAACATTGATGATGTTGTGTGGAATAATCTTGAATAACAATGATACAAGAGTCAACTACAAAAAAAATAAAAAATATGAATATTATTTTTCTATATTTAATAAAACAAGAAAAAGACATTAAAAAAAATTTGGGTGAACCTAGAAGTAGAAATGAAATAGAATTAGTTCTTGGGCATTTTGGAATTTGAAAAGAATTGAAGGAAGACTCTATGGATAGGGTATCCCTAGAACCCTCTAAATCATGCCAACCTCTATTTGTAGCCTATTTTATTGTGTTACAGATAAAGAGTCTTGTTTGTAACAAAGAATAGGGTAAAAAATATTAAAATTTGAAATATAAGACAAAATGAGACCTAGGTAAACTAAAATTACATCTTGTTTCTCAAGAGACAAAGCATTATCTTTCATTTTTAGATGACTAGAAATGGGAATAATAGTATTTTAGATTTCATATAAGGCATTGAAGTATATGACTAAAATGTAGTTAGAAGAAGAAATTATGCAAGTGTCCTTAGAAAAATAAATTTTCAATTCTGCCCTAATCTTACTAGAAATAATGGTGCACCAATCACAAAAAAAACACCCAAGAAAGAATGAATAATATAGTAAACAACCTAGAATGGAATGTTTGATGCTCTTTCCTAAAACACAATTCTTTTTTGAAAGAAATGGGCAATAGATTTGAGAAATGGATTGTTGATATTTTTTACAAGGATCTCCCTTCGATTTCAACTAGCTAAAATGAAAACTTAAGTAAAATATGCAATTGAATTAGGATACCAAAATATTTATAATAAATTATTCAAGAATAATTAAGAAATGTCAATTTCATTAATAAATTAAACAATTACTAGTAGGGTCAATAAATAGTTTATAAATCGACTCCAAATAATTTTTTATGTCATTTGATGACAACACCTTGGTACTAATACTATTTGCACTACAATGTGGAAGCCCTATTAAATTCTAGATATCCAATGGCAAGGTGTCAAAGGATATGGTTTTTTTGTTAAACCATACGTATAAATAGATCTTGCTTTAATTAAAACACCCAACAAAAGATCGTAGTAGCTTGTTGTTGGTAGCGATATCATATTATAACATTTACACCAGGGCTCTAAGATAGCATTAATTGAACCACTCAAAAAAGGATCCAAGATCACCCAACATGTGGAGGAAATATATACACAAAATATTTTTGAAAACATAATTTTGGATCACCACTGGTTGACTATGAGTTTTCATGGATGTGGAAGCCATTGGAAATGGGTTAGCAAAAGTAGGTAGGTTGAGTTGGAAGAAAGAAGGTTGATGTAGGATGAGGAAAAGTATAAGAAAAGTGTAAAATGAGATTTTTGTAGAATTATTTATAAGGTGGGTAACTAGAGTAACTAATTGGTGTCACTAGGGACTGGTGATAGTATGGTACTGCACAACACCATGCCACTAGCCCATCAGGTGGTAACACTAGTAGTACATGACAACATATTATCACATGATAGCATTTCAACATGTGATAGCATAACACCACATTAGAGTACGGTGTCATGCGATAACAAGGGGTTATGTGGCATTATGGTGCCACATGATAATAGGTCATCATGTGATAACATTGTGCTACATGACAGCATTATGTCACATGACATCATGGTGTCATGAAATAGCATGGTGTCACATGATAGAATGGTCTCATGTTACAACATAGAGTTGTGTGGCACCATGTTATTATTTAGCACCATGATAAAATGTGGCACCATACTACCATGTGGTATTATGATACGTAGCATACTACCAACATGTTCTCACTTGGCAACATATTAACACCTAACAACATAATGAAGCTTGAAAACATAATGACATTTGGTGGTATAATGATGCCCAAAAGCATAATGATGTTTTATAGCATAATGATTTTAAGGAGAAAAATGTCATCTTGGCCCTTTTAGTGTTATAACATAATCAGATAACACAGGGTGATTTTTCACATGATCTACTCATTTTAATTCACCAACGGAGTGAATCGAATTCACCTAAAAGAACCTAGACGTGTTTGGTTCAAGGCCTCTTAAAGTGAAACTTAGGATGATCTTGTCCATGTTTGGATTTTGGTAATAAATCATACATATAAATATCAACTATTTTATAAATGCAATCATGAAAAATTATGATTCATTACACGTTGATAAGTTGATCCTACTTTTTTCAATCCAAAAATTCATCCAATTCCACCAAGATATCAATTATCATAATCTATTATATCTTTTAAACAATAAGGTATATATTAATTTTACTTGGTATATGTTGATTTATTTTATTTTTTATATGCATGTCATGATGTTTTAATTTATTTATAGTGTCAAGTCCCACTCGAACAAATTACTTACCACCATTCCTACCACTTTGCACTACACCATAAGGTTGGGGGAAATGTTTAATGTACCCTGAAATGAGTAGCTAAACTATACATATTACAAAATCATAAATTTTCACATTTTATTTGAGTGGTATTGAGGTTTTAAAAGAAACAACATGTCTTTAGCATATAGAAATTTATGATGAGTCCCTTGGCATTAGTAGTGACATGAATGTGTAATTTTTTAAACCACTGTCAATGATATAAGGTTTTCAGCTGATCATAGCTGAGGATTTTCATCAAAGGTCCATTACACCATCTCTAGATAGGAGAGTTTCCTATGAAGAGACTGACAATGTTACCAAGTTTGATGATCATATTAACTTTTTTACTCTCAATACATTATTAGCTAAGACTACTATTATGTCATTAATTAATTTTACTATTTTGAGGAAACTTGAGGATTTGAAATAATTGGATTATTGGGCCAAAGTTTTGATTTATAAAATTAATTCTCATTTTCATAATCACTCCCAATGTGATCAATTATTTTCATTGGTTAAGCATGGGCTAGCCAGAACTAATGTTTTGATTATCCAATCAACTTCCAAAAATATTTCTATAAGTAATAGTTTTAGTGATAGGATATTGAATATAATGTTAAACAAGATAAAAAATTTAAATGCAAAGGACCAAGCTTATTTTTATAAATTGAAGAGAAATGAAGGCTGTGTAATAACTACTGAGGTAGAAAATAAATTTTCATGGTAAGTGTTGCTATTTATTTTGAGTTTTTAATTTATTGTAGTAACTTTTAAATAATTTTTATTATTTTCCATTAGCAATCAAAGTACATAAATTTGAATAATGAATTTGTTATCTTCAAGATGTATCTTATGAATACATGCAAAAATTTAGCTTCATCAATTACATTGAAGGAACAATTTGTAATAATGAATAAGAAAAATAATTCATTTGAAGAGAATCATTATGGAACATGGCATGGATGCTAATACTTTTTCTAAAATAAAACTAATGTGGATCTTAGCTTGATTTAAACTAGATATATGGTACAATATGAACATGCAATTCTTGAAAATATCAATACAATAACTAAGTATCTTATGGAGTCAAGGATCTTGAAAGAAATAGAAATCCAAGTAGTAAGTCAAGGGACTGAAGAACCTCTAAAAAAATGAGAACCAGTTTTGGTAGAAGTATTTAGTTTTATAACTAAGAGCCAAGTTTGAGGAATTGTCTTTATCCTTGATTATAGCTATTGTAATTTTATTATATCTATAATATATAAACTTATATTGTGTATTTATAGCTGGGATAATAATTTATATATTCATATTTTGAACCTATATTTTTATTTCAAATGGTTACATAATTTCCACTTTATATTAAATTTAATAAAATCATAGTAATGCTCGGTAAGAAAGTAATCAAATGATTCGTTAACAATAACTTTGAGCATATCATTAATACGTGTTTTATAATAAAATCCTAACAAATCTCAACAATTATTTAATCAAGCCTACATAGTTATTTACTTATCCATTTTAAAATTTATTGCAAACTCTAAGAATTCAAAAAGTGACTTCAATATTATCATGAAACTTTCATTATTGCACATAATTTTGAAAGTAAAATTTCCATCTTATCTCTTGAACAACATAAAATAGATTCAACAAAAAAGTAATAACCTGAATAAAACACAATATAATTACTATTATATTTACAATATGTTTTTTATTATATCATTTAATAAAAATAATGTTGTGACCATTTAGTTCATCATACTACTTAACTAATAAATTCTAAAAAATCATAGTCATGAAAAACTTGTTGAACAAATTAGACACTTTAGATCAAATTGGGACCCCTATAGGTAAAAAATTGATATTAAGGTATTTTTTTGGGTCTATTATTATGTAATATGGTGTATTATAAGTCTTTTGATTTCATTTCATGTCATATTAGCCTTGGTCTTAGTCATTTTAATCCTTGTCTTTTTGAGCCATTTAAAGGTCAAAAAAGGAGAATTTAATGATTTATACAACCTTCTCGGATAAATTGAAGGTGTAAAAGGGTTATTTCATGTGAAATGTGTCTAATTATTTCTTAATCAACTAATTTTAATTGAAAATTTGTAGGTTATTTAGAAGAAAGAGCAGTTTTCATAGAAAAGGGAAGAGTTTGGCACTTGTACGACCCATAATGGTGTGTGACACATGGGAGAATGTTGTGAGATGAATATAAAGATTCCTCACACTCATTTTTATTCTTTAAATTATCTATAAGTGGTAACAATGTCCAAAACCATTCTTCTCCTTCTTCACCCTTCTAGACACACAAAACTAATCCACAAGTTTGTACTTGGTACGACCACTTGCATAAGTATCAGACCAAACACATTTGGGAGGAGAAATTAAACTCATATATATCCATTTACATAATAATATTTCAAGTATTTTTCCACCATGTTTTATGAATCATCTCTAACAAGTTGAATGTGTTTTCCTTCTCACTATTTTCCATACCCTATAGGTTTTCCTCTTGTTTGGATAGGTCCGTATAATCCAGTAGGTGATATAATTTAGATATAGTGGTTAAAATATCCCCTTATTTTCCCCATGATTTGTTTAAAATTTAAAGGTGTTTGGATAATCCAAATATCTCAAGTTCCAGGAAAAGGCACTATTCTATGTTACAAGAAAGATTCTACTATCTATATAATCTTCACGCTTTGGTAGTGACCTCAGAGGGTGGTGATAGATTCAGTATAGTGTCAACAATATCCTATTTATCCTCTCACTTTTCAACCTCATTATCAAAATCAAATTTCATGGAATTGTAGTCATAACTACCATACGGTCAATTGCTTCATGATTGTCATACACAATCATTTGAACGAGTTGTGTTAAAGCTTAAGCACATTCATGAGAAAGTGAAATAAATTCATATGGAGATATACACATACTTATAAAATGATTAATCAAGTAGGGTCCATACAATAATGTGTGGCTAACATGGGGGAAACTTTTTTTAGCATTTTCACAAGTGTCCTACCATTAACATACACCTACAGGTATCTCATAAGGACCAATCATGTTGGAATGGAGTATCTGAGATGAACAAGGTCCTTGATAATAAAGAGATTCTATTTTAAATATTTGATATATGTCTAAAACTAATGAAAGGTCAAAAATAGTGCATTATTCACACTCATCACTCACTATCTATAATTTTGCATTCTCTGCCTCTTCTTGAACCATGAGATGTCCTTCTAAAATTTTGTTTATTTTGTTTTTCTTCTACCTTCAAAGCTAATTGATAAGCCTCCTCCATGTTAATTATTCTATGCATGCTTAATTCATCTTGAATAGAAAATTTCTAACCATTTACATACCTTAGAGTGATCTTCTCTTTTATTTTATCATTATCGACTCATATTGAAAGATTATAAAATTCATATGTATACTCTTGTATACTGTGATCCTTTCGCTTCAAATTTTGGAATCTTTTGCATAGGGTTTATGTATAATATCTAGGAATAAATTTCTTCCTCAGCTTCTTCTCCATATTTTTTCATGAATTAATCTTCTCTTTACCTTTTCTCTACCTCTCTTTCTATAGGTGATCCCACGAAATCATTGCATGACCTTTCAATTTTATGCATGCAACCTTTACCTTCTTGTCTTCTCTCATAGTCTTTCACTCGAAGAAATTCTCCATGATATTCATCCAATATATCAAATCCTCTAGTTTTAAACTACCTCCATAATATGGAACATCGACCTTGATTAATTCATTCTTTCCTTAAAAATCTAAATTAATCCTCTCTTCCATCAATGGTGGTTGCTCTTGTTGTTCTTCTTCTTGCTGAACTTCTTCATCATGATCTATGTCTTCCTTATCACCACCTTATTTTCTCTATCTATTGGTGATAACCTCTGTTAATTATTAAACTTACCTCTATAGCTTTTATATAGTATGATTCATCTGCATAACACCTCCTTGTCCTCTCACCATTCTTTACTCCTCCAAGATTCAAATGTGCTATGATATCAGATAATGAACCCAAAAACTATCAACAATAAAAAAACTATCAATAGGCCAAGATCTTGAAACAATACTCAGAATTGATTCATATTGATTTCTTGAAATAATTATAAACCCACACCATGCTTAAATAAGCCTCAACATAGAAATTAGAGTTTACATATAAAATTTGAAAAAAACTAAAATCTAAAAAAGATGTCTATTTTTAAAAACTCTTGAAATATCCCAAAAATCTTCCAAAATATCCTAAACACTATAATTAGACTATGGGACAAAATTCAACTTATGTTGATGTATGGTTTTAAAAATATATAATTTTTTAAAATAGAAAAAAAACCCAACAAATAATTAAATCACAATTTTCGACCTTCAGATGATCACATATGGCCTCCAAAAAAATATTGAAAACATTCCTAGGTGGTAGGACTCCTATGGATAGCAATGCACTTTTTGATATGGTCATTTTGGTGCATGTAGAATATCTCAAATAGAGCTATGGGTTAAAAGTTATGACCTCTAGAAGGTTAGCCTATTTTTTCTACATCTATACTTGAAAATACTTGATTGATTAAATGAACAGATTTTTTTTTAAATTTATAAATAACTAAATATTGGGCTCATGCTGACTTCCAAAACATAGAAATGCGAAAGATGGAAAAGGGTGTATGTGCCCAACCAAATATATAGAAGGAACCCAAATGGTATTAAGATAATACAAACCATCATTAAAAGTGCCAAGATTCTACATATGGTCTTAACATTGGACCAAAAAACATAAATTATTTGAAAAATGATAACATTAGATTAAATGAAAAGGGGTTTTAGGCCGCTTGATTCAAAATAACAATTAAATAATGTTGACTATTAACCAAACCCGGAAATAAACAATTTCATAGACATACATAAAATAAATCTAAGTATATGCAAAGGACTAATTTTTAGGTATCTATAAATAAATATTATATACGTCATTAACTTAAATAATTAAACATCTAGTTAGTCCCTTTACCAGGGATTGAATTTGATGGTTGACATTATTTGTCACAATTTTTTTGAAGATGGTTATTTATTTAATATTTAAATTCAAACATTAGTATAATCCATAGTAGAAGAAGGAAATATTAAATAAATAAATAAAAGTCTATAATCTATTATATATTTTGGTGGTGTGTCTAAAATTTTAAAAATATATTATATATATTCTAAGCAATAAAATGATTATATTTAAAAAATATATATATAAATATAATTATATGACCATCAAATTTAACCCACTCCCTGCTTTACACCGCTCTCCACATCATATAAAAACTAAAAATCATATTCATGCATATCCTTATAATAATAAGTTCTTCTAAATTAAATATTGTTTTGAATTAAATGCCTACTATAAATCATTAACTGATAACAATGACTTCTTATTCAACTCAATTGTAATATTCTAAAAAGAAAAAAATATTAGAAAGTCACTCATGTACTGAACAAGAAAAGGTCTATAACATATTGAAAATTTAAAATTGTACATTATAAGAATTATAAGTTATGAATTAACAATATATAATTAATTTTTTCTTTAAAAAATTAAAAATAAAAAAATAATAATAATCTTATAAATCTTTTTTTCAAAATTATTTTAAATATTAAATTTTTAACACAACTCAAAATATGATATTAAATTTGAATATTATTTAAAAAAATTAATCAATTAAAATATTAATATTTATTTATCTATTATCTTTTATTAATTATATAATATAATCCATTCAACAAAGTGTCGAACATCTAAATTTAAGATATATGCTGGAAAGGTTATCACTGTTTCTATATTTAAGAGAGATTCTAAATTTCTTTAGAAAAAAGGAATCTCTATAGAAATTTATTTTCTCGTACATTACTTGCGTATGAACGGTAGGAAACGCAACGTGGTTTCTCAATTCTTCGAAATGGACGGTCTTATATACTTAGCCTTAAAAGGATTGATACGAGATAAGATTCTAACACGGCTTTAGAGTTCAATAGATGACGAATGGAATGAAATATTTGTTGAAATCGGTAAATGCACGTTTTGTTTTGAAAATGGAGGTGACGCCGCCATACAATATATATAAGTCTGCAAGAGGGGATTACAATTGCAAACTTTAACATGGATTCGGTCAGTTTCGTCACGACTAGGGTCAAAGAAAAGCAACAGAAAAGTACAAGTGGCGTCGGCCTCACTCACGACGCCGCCACCCTCAGCTATGGCTGCTGGTCACGTTGCTGACTTCGGTTCCAAGGCCAGGCAGCTGGTGGGTTCCATCAGTGCTCGCGTGAAGCAGCCGAATAAGAAGAACAACAAAACCACCAGCTAAGCATGGCAATTCAAAAGAAGAATCAAACTCTCAAATAATAAATGATAAATTTAAGTACAACTCACAACCCTTAAACAGTAATTGAGGTAGATCATTCTTAGGTGACTAAGCAACCAAATAAAAGGGGTATCATAAGCCACCCACCTATTTTAAGTGTTTTCAAAAGGAGCCAAAAAGACTATTATTTCCCAAACAGAAGGCAAAGACATATAATACCCCACTAACTTACAACTCTGCATAAACAACATCCACTAAAATGGATCAACAAATAAATTTATGTGCGGCAGTTGATTCCATCATTTCTTTGAGAAAGATGGTAGGAGAAAGAACTATGAAAATGACTCTACCAACATTTAGTGTAGGTGGAAAAGTTACATGCTAGTTCTAGTTAGAAGAAACACAATACATGATTTAAAAATCACTCTTCCAATGGTTGAGGAGCTCTTGAAAATGTTAAAATTATAGAGCCACCTTATCTACCTGTACTTGGATTTTTAAAAAAAGGTCAAACATTATTAGGGAATAGCTTAGAATGATCTTCATTATTAGCAATAGTGTAATTTATAAACATCCATCGCTATGTAAAAATGATAGCTTGGAAAAAATTCCATACAAAGGCAATATATGGATGCCACTCAACATTGTTTCCCCCAAAAATACTATTCTCCAATTGAGCATCTCTAGAAGATAAGGTTAAAATATACTATGCAAGGAAAATTTTAGTGGGATATACTAAAAATAACATGGGTATGACAGGCAGAATATGTTTCAGAATCGTGATAAATCAAGCAAGAAGGTGAATAATCACAAAGGCAAAACTGATGTGAAAGTCGGTGTACGTTTTTAACAATATGTTTGCACCTAAACTTTTTTCAGATGCTCAGCTGGAAATGTGGAGACAATCATCTGCAAAACATAAATGACCACCTAGAAAGAGCAAGGGAATGTCTGTAGGAAAATAGATGATCGTTTCGAACGATTGTCTCAACATTCCCAATGATCATATGAACACTCCAGATGTTCATTTAAATACTCCAGATGATCGTTTGAATACTCAAGATGGTCATCTGGCATGAATATCACTCGAAGACATCATTCTCTTTCCTTTTGAATTGCACCCAAAGACATCCACAGATTGATAGGGCTTCTTCACAAGAATATCAACCATGTCAATACAAAGACCATACTAACGAATGTGGACCAAAAATACCTGAAGTCCAACTATGCATTTCAGTGAGATGGCACATGCTATGATCAATGCTTTCAAAATTTATTAATATTTTTCAAGACGATTTATTAATAATAATGATATGTTTTTCTATTTACATCCGCCCACATTAAAAACAAAAGGTGGGTAAAAGCTAAATGTGTTGCAAATATTTTTTACTCTACATGATTGAGTTTCTCCAAGCCATATTAGTTTTATAGGAAGATCATCACACATACCTTTTTGGACTACTGTGTATATCCTACACACATTCAATGAAGAACAATTTGATTTGTGTACACATGTTTCTAATAGAATTAAGGATGATGATTATATCTTCTCAAAATGAAAATGTTTTATTTTATTGTACCAACTTCATTCTTTACCATACCATGATGTATTTTACCAGTTGCAAGGCACAAAGATTCCTACTATTCTTCATGAACAAATAGATGTCAAAGCACTCTCCATTACTAACTAGGAGGTAAATTTACAATGCACTATTATACTATAGTTATTTAAAATTATTATATGACATCTTGAATTTATCAAATATGTTATTTGTGTTATATAATAAATTAGCTCAATGAATTGCTTGAAATAAAGCAACAATAAAGGGTGATCAGCCACCTACGGCTTTTTTTGAAATAGACGAGGGAGAATCATCTCCTACACCACCACTAATTAGAAAATGCATGAAGAGTTCAATTGTTCCTCCACCACAAACACATGATCAAGCTAAGTGTCATTCTGTTGCTATGACTTTTCATAATTTCATTCAATATTTGTTATTTTATCATCAAAAAATTACAATTTTACAATGATATTATTTTATAATGTTGTTATTAGAAGGCATCCGAAGGATTTTATTAGAATTCATTCATATATCCGTTAATCATATAAAATAATAGTACATAGACGGTTACGTCTAAAAAGTGGCTACTTGGTATATATGCTCTGAGATCCATGTTGGTAAAGAAATAAAATTCAAAAGAACAAAACCACCAGTTAAACATTGAAACCCAACAAAAAAAACAAAATCTTAAATAACAGATGAGAAAGTTAAGCACAAGCCACGACCCCTAGATAGTAGTGGAGTTACATCATCCTTAGGCTGCAAAGCAATTAAAAAAAAAGGGCTTAGACAAAAGAGCATCATAAGCCACCCACCCATCCTAAGTCATCTCAAAAAGAGCCAAAAAGACTATTATTTCCCAACCAAAAGGCAATGACACATAATACACCACTAATTAACAACCTTACACAAGCTAAGTCCATCGAGATAAACCAATAGATGAATTTATGTGTGGCAATTGATTTCATTTCCCCATTAAAGAGGAGGGGAGGAGAACCAACTATGGAAATGGTTCTGTTGACATTTAGTGTAGGTACAAAACTGACATCCAAGAGCTAGTTAGAAGGAACACAATGCATGATGCAAAAAGTGCTCTCCCAATGGTTGAGTAGCTCTTGAAAATGCTAAAGTTATAGATCCATCTTCTGTACATGCACTTGGATCTAAAAAAGTTTGAAAAAACAATAAGAACTTTATCATTAATGGGAATTTCTTAAAATGATCTTCATTGTTAAAAAAAGTGTAATTTATAAACTACCATCAATGAAACAAAATGATAACTTTGAAAAAAATCCATACAAAGGTAATGTATAGAGTCCACTCTAAATTGTTCCAACAAAAATACTATTCTTCAATTGGGCATTTATAAAGGTTGAAATAGACTGTGTAGGGAAAATTTTAATGAGATATAATAAATATAACATGGGTATAATAGGGAGAATCCATTTTAGAGTCACGGTGAATCAGGTAGGAAGGTGAATAAAATCAAAGTAAAAACTGATTTGAAAGCTCATGTATGTTTTTTGAGGTATGTTTGTCCCTAGACTTTTTTAGATACTTAGATGGAAATGTAAAACAATCATTTGTAGACAAAAATGACCACCTAGAGAGAGGAAGTGAATGTACACATAAAAAATATGATTATTTGAATGATCATCTCAATGTTCTAGACAATTGTATGAACACTGCAGAGGATTGTCTGAATGATCCAAATAGTCATCTAGCATGAATATCTAGATGCTAATTTGAATGTTCATCTGGGTTGTCTTATTGCATTGAATAACTCTACCTACCTATAGTAATTACAACCTTTTTCAATGTGACCCGATTTGCCTATAAATAAGATCCTCAACCCTCATTTTTCACATAGTTTTTATGCTAAACCTCTCTGCAACAACCATATCTTATAGTCTCTAACCTCCATCAAGCCTCTTACATGTGGTCAATCATTATTTTAATAATGTCTACTATCCCAAACACCTCTAGAGAATGAAAATCCTATTTAAAAAATTTAATGTCCACCCTGATCTTAAATCTTTTCTAGTGAGAAGACACATATTTGGAATGGATTGACAAATGCAATTTCAAAGGGATTATTTTAATCTCATAGTATGATACAAATAATAATTCTAATATTCATTTGTTTTCATCTTTAAACATGATGTAACTAAGATTTGATATCATTATCAACAACCATTCTCTTTCCCTTGGAATTTTACCCGAAGACATCTAGAGATTGACAAGGCTTCTTCATAGGACTATTAACCCTGACAATACAAAAACCATACTGATGGATGTGGACAAAAAATAATTGAAATCCCACTATGGCATGTGCTATGATAAATTATTTCAAAATTTATTAATGGTTTTCAAGATTATTTATTAATAATAATGATATGTTTTTATATTTATAACTTCCCACATTAAAAATAAAAGGGGGATAAAAACTGAATGTGCTACAAATCCTTTTCTACTCAACATGACCGAGCTTTTCCAAACTAGATTATTTCTACATGGAGGATCACCATACATACTTTTTTTGGGATATTATGTATATCTTACGTACACTTAGTGGAGAATAATTTGATTCGTGTACCCATGTTTCTAATAGAATTAAGGATGATTTGATTATGTATTCTCAAATTGAAAATGCTTTATTGTATTTTACCAACACCATTCTTTCAGTATGCTATGAGGCATTTTACCAGTTGTAGGGCATAGAGATTCCTATTATTCTTCATGAACAAATAGGTGTGAAGGCACTCTCTATTAATGACCAAGAGGTAAATTTGCAATGCATTATTACACTATAGTTATTAAAAGTTATTATATGACATCTTGAATTAAAAAAATATTTTGCTTATGTTATAAAAGAAATTAGCTCAATAGATTGATTGAATATAAACAACAATAAACAATCATTATCCAACTAAGGCCTTTACTAAAATAGATGAAGGAGAATAATCTCCTATATCATTAATTATTATAAAATTCATGACTTCAATTTCTTCTCCCCATAATGGCATGATCAAGCTCACTCTCATGTTGCTAGTATGGATTTTCACAAATTTTCTCGTTATTTCTTATTTCATCAATGAAAAATCTCAATTTTACAAATATATTATTTTAATCTTTTATAATGAGTGTTAGGATTTCAAATGAACCAAAAATTCATGTCATCCAATTCCACCAAGATATCAATTCTCATAATCTATTTTCTCTTTTAAATAACAAGGTATATATTATTTTTACTTGGTATATGTTGATTTATTTTATTATTTATATGCATGTCATGATGTTTTAATTTATATATAGTGTCAAGTCCCACTCGAACAAATTATTTACCACCATTGCTACCACATTGCACTACACCATAAGGTTGGGGGAAATGTTTAATGTACCTTGAAATGAGTAGCTAAACTATACATATTACAAAATCATAATTTTTTACATTTTATTTGAGTGGTATTGAGGTTGTAAAAGAAAAAACATGTATTTAGCATATAGAATTTTATGATGAGTCCCTTGGAATTAGTAGTGACATGAATGTGTAATTTTTTAATCCACTGTCAATGATATAAGGTTTTCAGCTGATCATAGCTGAGGATTTTCATCAAAGATCCATTACACCATCTCTAGATAGGGGAGTTTCCTATGAAGAGACTGACAATGTTACCAAGTTTGATGATCATATTAACTTTTTTACTCTCAATACATTGTTTGCTAAGACTAATATTATGTCATTAATTAATTTTACTATTTTGAGGCAACTTGAGGATTTGAAATAATTGGATTATTGGGCCAAATTCTTGATTTATAAAATTAATGCTCATTTTCATAATCACTCCCAACGTGATCAATTATTTTCATTGGTTGAGCATGGGCTAGCCAGAACTAATGTTTTGATTATCCAATCAACTTCCAAAAATATTTCTATAAGTAATAGTTTTAGTGATAGGATATTGAATATAATGTTAAACAAGATAAAAATTTTAAATGCAAAGGACCAAGCTTATTTTTATAAATTGAAGAGAAATGAAGGCTGTGTAATAACTACTGAGGTAGAAAATAAATTTTCATGGTAAGTGTTGCTATTTATTTTGAGTTTTAAATTTATTGTAGTAACTTTTAAATAATTTTTATTATTTTCCATTAGCAATCAAAGTACATAAATTTGAATAATGAATTTGTTATCTTCGAGATGTATCTTATGAATGCATGCAAAAATTTAGCTTCATCTATTACATTGAAGGAACAATTTGTAATAATGAATAAGAAAAATAATTCATTTGAAGAGAATCATTATGGAACATGGCATGGATGCTAATACTTTTTCTAAAATAAAGCTAATGTGGTTCTTATCTTGATTTCAACTAGATATATGGTACAATATGAACATGCAATTCTTGAAAATATCAATACAATAACTAAGTATCTTATGGAGTCAAGGATCTTGAAAGAAATAGAAATCCAAGTAGTAAGTCAAGGGATTGAAGAACCTCTAAAAAAATGAGAACCAGTTTTGGTAGAAGTATTTAGTTTTATAACTAAAAGCCAAGTTTGAGGAATTGTCTTTATCCTTGATTATAGCTATTGTAATTTTGTTATATCTATAATATATAAACTTATATTGTGTATTTATAGATGGGATAATAATTTATATATTCATATTTTGAACCTACATTTTTATTTCAAAATGGTTACATAATTTCCACTTTATATTAAATTGAATAAAATCATAGTAATGCTCGGTAAAAAAGTATTCAAGCGATTCGTTAACAATAACTTTGAGCATATCATTAATATGTGTTTTATAATAAAATACTAACAAATATCATCAATTATTTAATCAAACCTACATAGTTATTGTACTTATCCATTTTAAAATTTATTTGAAACTATAAGAATTCAAAAAGTGACTTCAATATTATCATGAAACTTTCATTATTGCACATAATTTTGAAAGTAAAATTTCCATCTTATCTCTTGAACAACATAAAATAGATTCAACAAAAAAGTAATAACCTTAAAAAACATAATATAATTACTATTATATTTACAATATGTTTTTTATTATATCATTTAATAAAAATAATGTTGTGACCATTTAGTTCATCATACTACTTAACCAATAAATTCCAAAAAAACATAGTTATGAAAAACTTGTTGACCAAATTAGATGCTTTAGATCAAATTGGGACCCCTATAGGTACAAAATTGATATTAAGGTGTTTTTATGGGTCTATTATTATGTAATAGGGTGTATTATAAGTATTTTGATTTCATTTCATGTCATATTAGCCTTGGTCTTAGTCATTTTAATCCTTGTGTCTTTTTGAGCCATTCAAAGGTCAAAAAAGGAGAATATAATGATTTGTACAACCTTCTTGGATAAATTGAAGGTTTAAAAGGGTTATTTCATGTGACATGTGTCCAATTATTCCTTAATCAACTAATTTTAATTGAAAATTTGTAGGTTATTTAGAAGAAAGAGCAGTTTTCATAGAAAAGGGAAGAGTTTGGCACTTGTACGACCCATAAGGGTGTGTGACACATGGGAGAATGTTGTGAGATGAATATTAAGATTCCTCACACTCATTTTTATTATTTAAATTATCTATAAGTGCTAACAATGCCCAAAACCATTCTTCTCCTTATTCGCCCCTCTAGACACACAAAATTAATCGACAAGTTTGTACTTGGTACGACCACTTGCATAAGTACCAGACCAAAAAAATTTGGGAGGAGAAATTAAACTCATATATATCCATTTACATAATAATATTTCAAGTATTTTTCCACCATGTTTTATGAATCATCTCTAACAAGTTGAATGTTTTTTTCTTCTCACTATTTTCCATACCCTATAGGTTTTCCTCTTGTTTGGATAGGTCCGTATAATCCAGTAGGTGATATAATTTAGATATAGTGGTTAAAATATCCCCTTATTTTCCCCATGATTTGTTTAAAATTTAAAGGTGTTTGGATAATCCAAATATCTCAAGTTCCAGGAAAAGGCACTATTCTATGTTACAAGCAAGATTCTACTATCTGTATAATCTTCATGCTTTGGTAGTGACCTCAGAGGGTGGTGATAGATTTAGTATAGTGTCATCAATATCCTATTTATCCCCTCACTTTTCAACCTCATTATCAAAATCAAATTTCATGGAATGTAGTCATAACTACCATATGGTCAATTGCTTCATGACTGTCATACACAATCATTTGAATGAGTTGTGTTAAAGCTTAAGCACATTCATGAGAAAGTGAAATAAATTCCTATGGAGATATACACATAATTATAAAATGATTAATCAAGTAGGGTCCATACAATAATGTGTGGATAACATGGGGAAACATTTTTTTATCATTTTCTCAAGTGTCCTACCATTAACATACACCTACATGTATCTCACAAGGACCAATCATGTTGGAAGGGTGTATCTGAGATGAACAAGGTCCTTGATAATAAAGAGAGTCTATTTTAAATATTTGATATATGTATAAAACTAATGAAAGGTAAAAAATAGTGCATTATTCACAATCATCACTCACTATCTATAATTTTTCTTTCTCTGCCTATACATGAAAATACCCCCTATATGTGGAATAATAGAGATATAAAGATATATGTATGAAGTGTTGGAGCATGATATGGAGCACAATTTGAAGTCATAATGTTTTTTAGAGAACATATAATACCTATTTGGAATGTTATATTAGCATATGAGATAAGGGATTACCTCCAAAAGATGATCATTGTAGGATTAAGGATCAAATCCCTAAAAGACAAAAATAGAAAAACTATCCCTTTTGGAGATTCCTTAGAATAATGTCATGTTGAGATCTGTTCATCACAGATGCACTCATTCTATAGC
This sequence comes from Torreya grandis, assembly GCA_037957365.1. Taxonomy (NCBI): domain Eukaryota; kingdom Viridiplantae; phylum Streptophyta; class Pinopsida; order Cupressales; family Taxaceae; genus Torreya; species Torreya grandis. The sequence continues at coordinate 2,467,277 of JARHVA010002141.1, forward strand.
CTTATCATAAATTTCTAACTTGATAATGGAAGAAGATGATTTAGTCCCATGGTTTTCTTACTAGGAAGTCTCAAATTTTCCCCTTTGGCCACTAATTTCTAGGTAGTTATATCTATAGGGTTTGGAGATGTAAAGTGACCTTAACATTTAAAAGAACTATTAAAAGTGTACTCTCATGTTTTAGTGTTATAATTAAGTGAAGGTAATACCAATGAACATACATATCATTAAGATAATGTTTATATGTAGTGTTTCAAGTCCCATACACACCTAAAAGAGTCCCTTATTTTGAAAGTACTCATTTATAGCTGACTGTTAGTTCTTACCTCATCTATGATAGGGGATTAAGCATAAAAATATAAACTTTATTTTATGGAAGGTGAGTTATAAAGACATTATAGTATATAAAAATAACATGACACAAATTACAATGTGAAAACATCACTTACAGGCTCTATTTGGTCACAAAATAGTCACCTACAGTTTGACTGTGGTGTAATAGTGGGAGGAAACAAGTGAATCAGACATTCGGAGGTCTACAAGTACATTAATTTTCATTAAAAATAATATTAAATGAACTTACATGTATATAGGATGTATTATATCATAAATTTAATTCCAAACACCAAGTTCCATCTACAGGTAGGTCCCTATTCTGAGATAGAGAATAGTCAGGTTTGAGATGAGTAAGATATTCATAAAGAAATATGTAGATGATTGGAGTGATCAATTGGTTTGGAAAAAATCATTTGAGGTTTTTATGGAATTAATAAACCCTTATAAATTTTAAAATAATTAGGATAATGTTATAATGATTCATCATACAGTCCACATGGTAGAAGCCTATACACATTGTCTTTCCTCACAGTTTGTCTTAGGTTTTGGTGATTTTGAAGGGTCAAATGATGTTACCAAAGGATATAAATAGGTAAATATGGTTATAATAACCAAATAAAATTTATAAAAAGTTCATTTTTCCTTGTAAAATATGGATATACCTCACTATTTTATCTTAGACGTCAGCCAATCAAGAAAATCACAATTTTGGCAAGTCAAGCAATTGATGCCAAAATGAGTGAAGGACATAATAAAAAGGTTTTAGGACATAAAGGAACATATTTTGAGGTGTATTTAAGGTTAATTGGTGATATGAATCACTCATACAAGTTTTACCTCTCAAAATGGTCAAAACTCTCTTTCACATAACTCAACCAAGCAATCTCCAATTAGTCCTAGTTGGTGAATAAGAAGAAGGAATGAGAAAGAGTGCTTGGAAATTTTGTGTGATGACTTTGTGAGATTTATTAAGGTGTTAAAACTCATGATACACTATCTCAACCATAAAAAAATTAGTCCAAATGGTTAAAACTAGTGAGCTGTATGCTAAGCCTATTAGGGCTTGAAGAAGCCTAGAGCAAATTGGGGGTCCAACTTCACTTCTAGCTCTTAGTGAGATTTATAAATATATGGAAATTTTTTATAGCATTAATTTATACATGTATAATCTATTTTGATGTAGGGGAAATCATAAGGAAACCCACTTTTGGCTTAGGAATAATTTAAGCTTGTAAGGAATGGAGAAAAGAGCTCGAGTGGGCAAATTTGGAAGCTCATATATAATTGTATGGTCTATATGGAGACTTGTATGGATAAGATGAGTTGAATAAGGTCATGAAAATTTTTTTTGTGTCATTACTTTCTCTATTCAATGTCAGACCTTTATGAAACATCACTAAAAGGTAAAAACTATCTGAAACCCTTGCAAACCCTTAGAAATGACCTGATTACAAAAATGAATATGGAAAGATGATATAATGGAATATAATGGAATTGAAAATTATTGGATGATGTTGAAAATTATCTCAATATACTCCTAACCCTTTTGGATTGTATGGAATTATACAAATGGAGTTAAAATAGGGTTTTATTTAAAGTTTTATGTGTTTTGTAGGTTCTAGGAGTCTGAAGATATAAATCAAAAGGGAGGAAAGATTGAGAATTAATATATCTCCCCATGACAATATATTACTTCAAAAAAAATATTATTTACTTCAATAACAACTCTCATCTCAACCAGTCAAGATTGACATAATGAACATGATAGTGAGAAGGGTAAGAACTTCAAGTGGAAGAATAATTAAAGTGCACCTGAGAAACATAAGGCCATGGATGGCCTTGAAACATGTATTTCACCCAATTTTATATAATTTCGTGAGAAACTAAATCCATTTTGGGAGCTAAGTGTGAGAGGTGACTAAAAAAGGAGTTTTTCTTACTACAAGTAGTGATGGCTCACTTTTAGACGGATCTAGATGATTAGGAATGAATAAAATTCATGTATGCAACCCATATATCTCATTATAATCATTAAATATGTCCCTAGTTGGTTTCTAGATGTTCCAATAGTGGTGAATGATGAAGGCAGTTTTCTTGTGCAGAATGAGAACTCTTATGCCACATTTCATGAGTTGAATTGTTTGGAGAGCCATTTGTCCTATCAAACCTTACATGTTATATTTAATACTTCATTATTATATAAATTTAACTCTTTTTATCATCTTGACACTTATTTTTATAACCTTTTTACTTATATCTTCTCTTATCTCTATCAAGTTCTATAAGAGTTGGCCATTTTAGCTATTGTAAAGATGTTCCATCTGAGTATGGCTAACAATTGATCATTTTCATACCATGAATCAATAAATAATACTAATTTTACCTATTATATAACTGTTCATAGAGTTTTAACTTGAATTATTGATCTTTATTAGTGATGACAATTAATTCCTTAGCATAATTGTCTCATTCTCTCACCTATTTAAAAATTGAAAGATTCTTCTTATAGGTAATGTGAAGTATTCTATGAAGTTTCAAAGTTGAGTGAGTTAGTATATTCAATAATTCCATTTTATTCTTCTTGTCTTTCATTCGTAGCCTAAACACTCATCAAAACCTCATAATTAAATATTGATGTGAGAAGATTCAAATTAGAGAAATGTATGCCTAGTTAGTCTCTTGGTCTCATGTGTGACATGCAGTTGGTTGGTATTTATCAATGAATTTGGTATATCACTACCTTTATGATGATTTAATTTTAGTTTTGTCTCATTTTTCCTTCAATCATAGGTGTAGTAGTGATATAAAAGTGGTACAGCAAGGGAACTAGCCCTATCTAGTGATATAAAAGTGGTATATATTTGATTGTAAAATAATGCTAGAAAACAATTTTTTTCTTAGCCTTGTAACTATACCATGCTCTATTTATTGATTTAAGGTTAGATAGTGATCCATATTGTAAATGAAAAATTAAATTAATATTTTTTCAATAACTCCTTTTGAAAAATATACCTAACTTCAACTCCATTGATTTGTGTAGACAAACACAAATGATTGATGAGAATACACATGTATTTGTCAATTTTTTTTCTTGCTTCTTCTTTACTTTCTAGAACGTTCCACAATGTAGGATTTTTCACTACCATGGATTCAATTAATTCATCCATTTTAATATGGACACAAATTTCTACTACTAAACATTCTTAATTTCATCCTTGTAACATATATAATATTATAAAATTAAAACTATGTTACAGGTAGTTCTTTAAGTTCATCCATAACCAATTCAAGGCATTTTCAAAAAAATTGGAGTGGATTCTCCTTTCCATAAATAAAAAACATAGATGATTATGAATATTGAATCTCAAATATCTATTAGGGTGTTTAATATTTGTCAGAGTTTCCCAATTAGTGAATACCAATCTCTTAACACTTTATTATGAGTTCTATAGCCTATATAGAGATTGAAAAACCATTTTTATCAACTATATTAAGTAAACAATATAAATGGATCTCTCTCATGAATGTGTTTGTCAGACAATGCATTTATTTCAACATTGGCAAAATACCACATAGTGTTAATAGATTTTCAAACTTTGTTAAATGGTACAACAAATCATTGGCCTTGTCTACTTCCATCCCATATTTAAACATGTAGGAATTCTTCCTCATCTAAAAATGGGGAATCACAATGGGATTTTACAAAGAGTTTATTTATAGATATGATAGTTTACAATGAACGAAATTAAAAAAAATTATATTATGCGGGCATTCAGCTTGCTTATATACTCCATTCATCTATCTACTTGATGACAGACACACTTGCATGAAAATAGTTACAAGACATTAAATTATATTTTGAAGATCATATGTGACACTCTATAGAGTATGGGTAGTATGATATGCATTAATGACCAAGCTAATACTTTGATAAAATTAAAATTTCTCTTTTGTGAAAATTAATTATAAAACTTTCAAGAGTTATAGTTTGAATCTAAATCCATTAAAAGTGGTAGGATTTATCTTCTATAAGTAAACCAAGTTTAAGCTTAGTGTAAATCTACATCTTGGTTGCACTCTAGAGAGACATCTAGGTGTGAAACTATACAATATTATAATGCTAAATATGTATAATAATCAATAATTTTGATTTTCTAGAAAAGGTAAATATGGAATTGATAAGCCATTGCACTTTTTGTATGGTATGTAAAGTTATTCATAATGATATGATTTATAGTTTTTTTATTAGGATGAACTTAGATTCATGGAATGATTTTTTTCCATTCCACTTTGCATGCATGTATGAAATTGAGTTATCAAGGGTAGCTCTATAATACCCTTTTGATCAAGAACCTTTTAATTATTTTGCTCTAGTGCATCTTATTGATCCTTATATTCCATATATCTAACCTTTTTCTAGGGACATTCTAACATTTCCTCTAAACCTTGAGGTCTCTTCTCTTGCACAAAATTTAATTTACCCTTTTCCCTTTTTTATTTAATAAAATTTTGGGATTAAATAGTTAAAAAATTATAATTATACTATGGGATAAGGAATACGTAAACATGCTCAATGTATGATTGATTATATTATTCCTTTAAACAATAAAATAAAATCCATCCTTGGTTAAAGTAATGAATCTGCTTCTCTAGGGATCATACTACCAAATAGTTCTCCATGTTTATATCTACTTCAAAAGAGTGGTATATGGCTCATAATCAAGTCAACCATGTATCATAGTTGTCATTAGTATACTCATTGACTTCAATGATGAATCTATTTCCCCTAAAATTCTAGAATTGGATGAATTTTCAAATGATGATATTCTTTTAGAATATCCTGTTAAATTTGATGATATCCCTTTTTCACCATAATATATATTTTACTTACCAATCTAATGCACATGGATATTTTGGATAAATTAGTCATGTCATAATATAAGAATAATTTTATGGTTCTAATTTACTATTCCTAACACATAATTTGTGGATTAAAAATCAATAATATTAATGAATAAGTTGTTGTATTCCACTTTGGTATTGAAAAGGACCCATGACCAGTACTACTGGCCACTATGTTATAAGATAATGAAGGTAAACCTATTCAGTAGGCTCTTCATGATTACCTAAAATTATTTATATGTAATTATAAAGATATGCCTAGTATTATCCCTAAGGTGGCTTTGTAAAACATTGTTTTGTATCATCATGCCAAACAAGTCAATAAAAATATAATAAAAATGCATCCTGAAGTTGGATGAATATTAAAAACTAGATTTGTTCATGTCGCTGATTAACCTGAGTGGGTTTATAATATTATACTAGTAACAAACTCAAATGCAGAAATTTGATGTTGTGAATATTACCATAATAGAAAAAAATATTGTTCCAAATATGACTTTGATTACCACACATCGATATGATCGTGCATCCTACAATAAGGTATGAAATGTTATATTTTATAGATTACTTTTTTTTGTATAACCAAATCAAGATTTAAACTATTGATGAAGATGAAAGATACTTTATCACACCTTGGGGAACATTTTGCTATATTATCATGCCTTTTGGATTGCAGGATCAACTTATCAATGTGCTATGACTCATATATTTTTCATGATTACATTCATAAAATATTTAAAGTTTATGTGTATGATTTATTATTAAAAAAAAACATCAACAAGATAATACTATCAATTTAAACCAAATATTTGAAATAATGATAAAGTGAAATATGAGTTTAAAACCCAAAAAATGCATCTTAGGAGTTACAAAAGGCAATCTCTTGGGTTTTACTATATCCCAAAGAGGTATCAAAGTCAACCTTAAAAAGGTAAAATCTATAATTCATATGCCACCACCAATTATCTTAATAAAATTTAATGTTTACAATGATGCATTAAAGATATATTTCACTTTGTTGCTCAATCATTAAATAAATCAATTTATTTGATACGTTTACTTAAGAAAGATAGATATTTTGAATGGGACAAAAATTTGCAACAAATTTTTTATGCACTTAAGGAATATCCTTTGAGTCCACCTATCCTTATACCTCCCATTCAATATAAATCTCTTTTATTACACTTTTTAGCTATTGAGCATACATTAAGTGATTTTCTTACACAACAGGATAGCACTCATTTTTAGCATATCATTTATTATATCAGTCACACAATTCTTTAATATGAATAAAACTATATTATCGTTGAAAATTTGTGTTTAGCACTTATTTTTTCTACCCAAAATTTATGACATTATTTACATCATAATTAGACTCATGTTATTACTAAAGTCAATCCATTTTGATACCTTGTGGAAAAACCCCATTTGTAAAGATGTATAACAAAATGGGTAATATTTCTTATTAAATTTAATTTAAATTTTGTCTCATAAAAAGTTATTGAAGGAAAAACATTTATTGATTAATTAGTTGATAGTCCTAAGCAACACATAGATCCAATCAATGTTGAATATTAACGCAATTTACCTTTTATAGCATTCAAAATGATACTTAGAAAATGCATTTTGATTTATCTAAATGTTCTATAGGATCTAGATTGGGTATTGCATTCAATTTCCCTTAGGATTTTCCTATGATCCTTTCCTTTCTCTTAGGATTTGTCTTTACCAATAATATTAATAAATATGAAGTTCTCGTATTTGGATTATTAACAATACAAATATCAAATATCAAATATTTATATGTATATGGATATTCACATCCTATCATTGATTAAGTATTGTTTATTTATCAAACCAAGGAGGATAAGCTTATTCCTTATAAATATATGGTTAACTATCTCTTGGCATTATTTTATTATCTTTCCATTAAGAATATTCCTTGAAAATATAAGCATCATGTGGATGCAATGGTTGGTATTTATTCTTTAATTCCAATTGAGATCAATGATGATCATTTAATGCTTACCATCAAACAATTACATGATCATTTTATGGATATAGTTTACATTAATGCATTGGAAGTACTTTTAATCACTATATGCGTGGATAATCTTGAATTGTATATTGATATATCTATAATTATCTCTATAAATAATTTTGTCTAGAAAATGCCAGACATGAGGATATCAAGCATTTATAGCATCAAGATATTCATTATATTCTCATTGGTGGATCTCTTTTCAATCACTCATTTGATGAAAAAATATTATGATGTCTAAGTCATATATAAGGTAAAATAACCATATTTCATGTACATAATAGTGAATGTGGTGTGCACTTTAGTGGTAAATAAATTTCTTACAATCTCTTATGCCAATAATATTATTGGAAAATAATGAAAATTTTATGCTATGAATATGCCAAATTATGTTTTTTTAATGTTAAAAGCATAGCAGTCTTTATCATGATCCATCGAATGCATTACAAATTATAGTATGTTCATGACATTTTTCCTTATAGAGATTTGATATGATTGTCAATGTAAATCATGAGTCCTCTAAAAGGCATAAGTTCACCATTACCACCATTTAATATTTTACAAATTTGGTTGAGGTTATATATTTATAGTTCACTAAGGGTGAAGATATTTGATATTTCCTTATTATGCATATAACTTATCACTTTGGGTCACCATTTATAATCATCATAGATAATGGTTACTATTTTAAAAATAAAATAATAAATATATGTTGTGCTAAGTTAAAAATATGACACACTTTTTATATTCCTTCATACCCACAAGGAAATCAGAAAGCTGAGGAAACTAATAAAATAATTTCAAAAATAATAACAATATAGTTGCAAGTATTGAAGCTGATTGGTATAATCAAATCATTTATTCTCTATGGTCATATCAAACAAGAGTTCATACACAAACACAAGCCACACCTTACACATTTTTGTATGGAACATAAGTTGTGCTCCCTCTCAAAATAGAAATAAATTATTAATGTGTGTCACTAAAGGACATTATCAAAGATAATTAATATAGACAAAAAACACCTACATGAACTAGAAATTATTCATAACAAATGAATACATACTCTCAAATATTTACAATTTTATCAAGCACATATTACACTTGAGTATATGGAAAGAATGTTTGTGATCAAAATTTTCACATTTGTGACTTTATACTCAAATATAAAAAAGCAATGCTAGTATAGATTAAAAAAATGAAAAGTCAATCCAAATTGTTTGGGACCATTTGTGGTTACTTAAAATATCAGTCTCAAAGTTTTTTGTTTAGCTATAAATGAAGGAAAACTTATTAATAATCCTACAAATATTATTAATCTATATCATTATTTTATATAGATATAATCCTATATTTCATTGATGGATGCTTCTATTTTCAAATTTGAAAAAATATGAAAACATTCATATATGTTAAAAATATAGATAATGAATTTTGTGTGTCCTTTGTCCCTCTATGTTTTGATGACATTTCCATGTCCTTTATATTTAACCTTGTGTCTAAATGTATGACATTTTTGAAAATTCTATTTAAACTCTTTGTGACATCTTACATGTACCTTGTATGCATCCTCTAGGACTTCTTGAATGATAATTTTGTGACATTGCTTACATGTTTTCTCTTTGGATACTATGGTTCCATTATTCTTATCATGCATCATTATGAATTTATTTATATATTTATGGTACTATGATATATATCATTCACATATTATATATGTGCTTCAATGCTTCATTGTTCAATATACTATGTTTACCATACATATGAAATAATTTCATGTTTTACATTCTTCACTAATTACTACAATGTTGAATCAAACTTACATGATGAAAAAAAATTACACAAATATTTAAAAAGGTTTAATGTTGCATTTATAATATGTCAATACAAATTCAATATATGCAAATGTTATTATAGTTTTATCTATCTTTCACTAATGTTGTGATTTTTTATTTTAAAACAAGTGATTGGAAGGCAATCTCCCTAAGCTAAAAAGTGGTAATCACAATGGATTTTTATAAACAATATATTTTTTTAAATGAAAATTTAAAATTTACAAAATTCAAAAGTTTCATATTGTGGGGGCATTCAGCTTACTTATGTACTTGACTCATCTACCTACTCAAGGATAGACACAATTGTGTAAAAATAGTTATAAGCCTTCAAATTATATTCAAAAAATAACATGTGAAACTCTATAGATTATAGGGGGCATGATATGAATTTATGACAAAGCTATTGCTTTGAAAAAATTAATATTTCTCTTTTGTGAAAATTAATTATAAAGTTTTGAAGAGTTATAATTTTAATCTAGATCCATTATCAATGGTGGGAATTATCTTTTTAAAGTGAACTAAGTTTGAGATTAGTGATCTTCTACATCTTGGTTTCACTTTAGAGAGACATACCGGTTCCCATATCTTGTCATTAAATTTAGTAAGTGGACTACATGAGAGCTTAATAACACTCATTGTTTTAGTTGCACTTTCATAAATGACTTTGTTGGTTTTCATATCTTCACTTATTTAATATTTATCTATGAGGGTTGAATCACATATAGTAATAACTCGAGAATCTATAATTATTCTTCAAATTAAGACTTGATCTCTCTCAATTCAACACTTCTCCACATGCCTCAATAATAGGGCAAGTACAACTCCATGATAAAGATAAAATGTGTATACACACTTGGATATCACATTTCATTTACTATAATAATTTATGAATCACTATAACAAAATGGGGTAAGTGTAGACACTAACATTATCTCAATAAATGCTTGACAATACTAGTCATTTTTACCTGACTTGGCCAATTCCTCATTTTGATAACCATTTATCCATTTGAGAGCCTTTAAAGTCTTGAAATTACTATGAACATCTTCCATATTTCCTTATTTTATTCTTAAACATCTATAATAAATCAGTAATTCATTGCCAATGTAAGTTTAGAAGCATCTATCCAATTTGGACAAGTGCACACTAAGAAGACAAGGATGTATTGTGTACTTCTCCACTAGTGTGGACTTGTTTAGAGGCTCTAATGGCTAGTTTTTAAAAATGGAATGCTTCCTAATGGATCTCCCTTATTCAAAATCACATTTCCTCTCCAAAAAAATTCAAATATTATAATATAATAGCACATCAAGTGTGTCACTTCAAACCTCTACTTACATTAGCTAACACTCTCTTGTAAAGTCAATTTAAAATCAGCTATCTATTCAAAAAATATTCCTAACATATTTTTATGATAATAAAATAGTGATTGGCCAATTTAAAATTATTTTATTTCAAGTTAAAGCCATCTTTTGTTAAAGCATTCTAAATATAAATTATTAGTTGAATTCATATATGATCCTCCCCGTAGGGAAAAATACATTGACATGAGGTCCATGTGAATTATGTTGAAAACACTCAGTCAAAAAATGGTTTTCTAAGGATAGCTCATCTATATCCCACTTCGCAAATTTTTCTCTATTTTATGCATTTCATCTTATTTTCTTTCTTGTTCATGTTAGGGACTTGATCTTATAGGTGATCCATGCATCAAAAAAAACTCCATAAAAATTTAGTTAATATATAAATAGAGGTAACCAACCTTAAACTCTCAAATTTAGTACACAATCCACATGGTAAAGTCAAAGGAGAGGACAATGATGCACTACAATCCTATTTGGCTACTATGCACTTATCTTAAAATATGTAGTGAGGTAAGTTTTTAAATTAACACTATGTTTAAAGGTCACTAATAGTGATTCTATATAGTCAGAGTCCTAAAAAACATAATATAAAAAATAAATCAATTTATAAGGACATCTCTCTAACCCTAACTGTAGTTTCTATTTTTAGTAATGTACAACTTTTGTAAATTTTTGATATCATTTTACTTTTACATTAGGCTAATTTATTTATCTCTCTTATATCATATTTCAAATTTACAATATTTTAGAGTTGATTTCCATCACATAATTTATTGTAAAGGTAAAATGTTAGATGCTTTGAACTATGATTTTTTTGGATATTTTTTATCCCATAGTTGTAAGTTATTTTTTACTATTATATTTTCATGATTACCTTCAAATTATCACTAAAAATAAAATATGGATAAATCTTGCACATTTTATTGTGTTGATTTTAATTCCAATTTATTTTTAAGCCATTTCATTTTAAACACCTTATATCTTTGTTTAATAACAAAAGTAGTGCATAATATTAAAGAATCAGTCATGTGTATGTTATGAGTGTAAAGGATCTGTGTTGGTGATTGTTAGTATGGAATATCCATATATATTATATTTATGTTCTAAATTTTATATTTTTGACATCTTTGTTCTAATTTAAAAGGATTGATAAATTAGTTCTTATAGGACATGCGCCCCTTAAATTCCATAGAGTAGTAGACTTCACAAATCATAAGAGGACAAGATTCAATGATTTTAGAACTTGATAAAAAAAAAAAATAGTAAAGGAAATGGATCATGCTTGAAAGATCAAATTTTAATAATTATATATTTACAAGATTGTATGGTCTTAGAAATAGTTTTAGTAAATTTTATATTTAAGTGTTACACATGTGAAAAGTGATAGATGTGTGTGGGCATGTCAATATTGTGATGACATATTTAAAACAACTCAATTACCCATGTTTACTTCAATGACAGGTCCTAGACTAGCTAATAATAGTCTATCCACTTCTATATTTTATTTTTTTATTTCATTAAGATTTTTTTAATGTAAATTTACCTATTGAATTATGCTTCTTATAAGTAACACATGTCATATAATAAAGTACTTTATATATATATAGAGAGAGAGAGAGAGATTACTCTATGGTTCATATCTAATTAGTGCTAACTTCATTATATACATTTAAAGATGCATGAAAAATTATTTAATGTAAAGAAACTTCTTGGGATTTATCAATCATATCCTTTTGTTATAGATGATTTTTTATGGGGTCTCTAATTTAATATAGTTTTAATTAAAAAACAGCTAACCACGATATTTTTTTCATCACTTGCATCTAAATCTTGTAATATCTATATAATTCCTGCCTTAAATGAAGAATTTATATACATTATTTTTGGGGCAATACTATTTCACAACTTTTTATTATCACTTTCGAAACTGTGGTGGTTGTGGTGGAAAATTTGTGAATGATTTAGTATACTCCAAATAAGAAATATCAATGTTAGAGTCACCCTCCTAAAATTTTATGAATGTGTTAAATTTCAAATATGTGCTGCTTTTCACATCAATCCCCTCAATCATGACGACCTCCTCAATTTGATCATCAATGTCCTCGTGGCTACACTTCCTCTTTGGTCTCTTCACATGATATATTATGGGAGCCACCAAGTGTGTAACCTTGGATTTGAATTCAACAAAATCGCTAGTAACCATATATAATAATGGTAGTCAAAGGGAGGACGATTCCGATTCCACTTGTGCTTATGTAAGAATCCATTAATTTGAAAACCATTGTTTGCTTTGTCAAAAAATTTAGTCACCGATCATGTCCTCAAATGGTTATACCGTGTAATGATTTTATATTAGAAAGTGTTTTGTTTTACATTTATGATGGCTAAGCTATCATGATGAACCTTATATTTTTCCTCTCTAACAATATTTGCTTTACTTGTAGATTAAAATGAAGAGGTGTTTTTGAACTATGCTCCTAATATGAATTCTTTTGGAACCTTTTAAGGATATGTACAAGACTCCAAATTGATTGGTAGTGGATTACTTAATATATTTTAATCTTATCATCTTGAGATGGTTAATTAATGAATAGTTTACAATTGTAATCTCCTCTTACAGAATTATATATATTGTATTGCGGCGTCAACTCCATTTTCAAAACAAAATGTGCATTAACCGATTTCAACAAATATTTCATGCCATTCATCAACTATTGAACTCTAAAAATGTGTATGAATCTTATCTCGGATCAATCCTTTTAAGCTTAAATATATAAGACAAAAAGAAAAATGGATGACGGTGTCATAATTCTATTTAATTTAGTCTCCCCTTATAGACTTCAGACTTTTCTGCACTTTACTTGTAGATTAAAATGAAGAGGTGTTTTTGAACTATTCTCTTAATATGAATTCTTTTGGAACCTTTTAAAGATATGTACAAGACCCCAAATTGATTGGTAGTGGATTACCTAATATATTTTAACCTTATCATTTTGAGATGATCAATTAATGAATAGTTTACAATTGTAATCCCTTCTTAAAAAATTATATATATTGTATGGCGGCGTCAACTCCATTTTCAAAACAAAATGTGCGTTTACCAATTTCAACAAATATTTCATGCCATTCGTCAACTATTGAACTCTAAAGACGTGTAAGAATCTTATCTCGGTTCAATCCTTTTAAACTTAAATATATAAGACAAAAAGAAAAATGGATGACGGTGTCATAATTTTATTTAATTTAGTCTCCCCTTCCAGACTTCACACTTTTCTGCACATTTACGTCATTTAAGTGAAATGAAAAACGCAAGAAAGTAATAAAAAAGCCGGTCGTGTTCATTCATTGGATTCGAGCCGTTCATGCTTATCAATTTGAGAAACATGACAAATCTGCTAACCCTAATTAGTCGCTGGTACTTATCAATTTGAGAAACATGACAAATCTGCTAACCTTAATTAATATCTTCACTAAATCACGTTTATTGCGTTGAAAATTGATATTCATTGCCGTCCATTTCGAATAATTCAGAAACCAGGTTGCGTTTCGGTTTCCTACTGTGCATATGATCGTAAATTTCGATCGAAAATAAGTTAAACGAGTGATCATCTTTTCAGCATATATCTTAAATATAGATTTTCGACCTTTTGTTGAATTGATTATATTATATAATTAATAAAAGATAATAGATAAATAAATATTAATATTTTAATTGATCAAAGATTTTTAATAATATTCAAATTTAATATGGTATTTTGAGTGGTGTTAAAACTATAATATTTAAAATAATTTTGAAAAAAAAGTTCATAACGTTTACATTTTTTTTTAATAATAATAATGAGAGAAGAAAAAAGAAAAAAGAAAAAAGAAAAAAGAAGAGATTAATGATATATTGTGAACTCACAACTTATAATCCTTATAATGTTATTATATATAATTTTAAATTTTCAATATGTTATAGACCTTTTCTTGCTTAGTGCATGAGTGTCTTTTCCATAATTTTTTTTTGTCTTTTCAAAATATTACAATCGAGTTGAATAAGAAGTGGTTGAACTATGAGTTAATGATTTGTAGTAGGCATTTAATTGAAAAGAATATTTAAGTTAGTTGGGCACATACATCCTTTTCCACCTTTCACATTTCTATGTTTTGGAAATTGGCATGAGCTCAATATTTAGTTATTTATAAACAATAAAAATATTACGATCATTTAATGAATCAAGTATTTTCAAGTACATTAGAGCATTTATCAATTCTAGACTAGCATTCTAGATTATGAAATGCTTTTCACTAAACATTTAACAAAGTAATTTTTTATTTGTGCTATTTTTTTTTTCATCTAATTATTGGTTCCAATTTAAAAAGTCTATAAAGGATAAGGTTGCAGGGTTAAGGAAGTCCTTTAGTGGATTCATTGACCCTTGTTGCATATGATGTGTATGATATTATATGACGCATTCATGAGGGATTTTTTCTCATTACAAGCTAATTTGACAAATGTCACTAGATGCCCATTAATGGATTGAGTAATCCTCATTAATGAAATTATGCAATTTAATTGGTTGCTTTCTTGAATTTATTGATGTACTTCCACTTTTTGTTGCCTTCCCCTAATCCTATGGTGATTGCCTATGCTAAATTACTCTAGGAAGTTTTGGGATTTTATTTTGAACATGAGTTTTGAGTAATCATCTCCAAGTGAAACATCCTTATGGTTGGGAATCTATGAACTTCAATGTATGTTCATAGATCACTAACCATAACTTCAATGATCACCAAATACTTGTATGAGATATTGAATACATATAGATGAAGTCCACCTTTATCAATGATTTCTATAACATAGGTACTAAAAATAAACCTAATTAACATTTATGATTTCTTCATTTAATTCTTTCAAAAAATGCAAGAGTGGATATGTATATCTATGAATAAATACCAAAAAATGGCTAGAAAATTTAGAGATTTTATTTACATTATGTAGACTTCTCAAGGTCATATAATTTTACCTAGATCATATGGATGGTCTTGGCAACCTTTTTTACTTTGTTTTAAATAACTATGAAAAAAGAGTTTTATAATATTTTTAATTAATTAAAAAAATCAAACTAAAAATAAATATGTGATTACTTATATGTGTTATGAACTCACAATTTGTAATCTTCATATTGTTATAATGCATAATTTTAAAATTTTAATGTCTTGCAGACCATTTCTAGCTTAAGACATGAGTGTCTTTCCCACAATATTTCCATTTATAATATCACAATTGAGTTGAATAAGAACTAGTTGTTATGAGTTGAAAATTTGTAATCGTTGTTCATTTGAAGATGAAATTTAATTTACAAGAACTTGTTATTATGGGGATATGATGTTTAGTCTCTATACGATGTGGAGAGTGATGTAAAGTTGGGAGTGAGAGTTAAATTTGATGGCCATATGACTTTATTATTATTTTGTATTGTAATATATAAACATTTCCTTGCATAGATTGTATATAGTGTAATTTGAAATATTAGGCATGCCACAATAAATGTAAAGGATTATATAAAACATATATATTTATTTAATTTTTTCTCCTTCTACTATAAACTATACTAAAATTTGAATATAAATATTAAATAAACATTCATAACCAAAAAAAATTGTGATAGCCAATGACAATTATCAAATCCAATCCTTTGTAGGAAGGAAAGTAGCTAGATGTTTAATTATTTAAGTAGAACATGTCTTTTAATGCTTATTTATAGATACCTAAAAGTGGTTGCTTTGAATATAGTTGGAGTCTTTTTCATTTCTTGATAAAGGGTTTGAGGGTCCCTTACCCATTTTTATTATCAAAAAATACCAAGATAGAAAAGCTATTAGAAATGGGAAGACCTAGAACAACCATAAACAAAGTGAAAAACACAATAAGACCCTTCCTCTCCATGATTATTTTGATGTGAAAATTTCATATTTAGAGATCCTTTGTCCTTCTTACCTTTTCCATTATTTTTGGAACTCACCTTCGTCCATTTTATTTCTTCACATAAATCAAGAAAATTAAGAATAGACATTTCAAGATCCTTGACTGATGTTTGATTCAGCAAGGGATTCCTATCTAGCAAGATTTCACCTTCAGCTAAAGAAGTCTAAACCTCCTATCTCTATTTATATACATAGTGTTTAATCATTACAAGTTCCTTGACCATAGATTTCTCACATGGAGCCAAATTATTCATAGACATTTTTGCTATTAATACTAGGATATCACTTTCCTCTTCAGTCTCAAATTTCACTTCTATATGTGTTTCATTTTTAGATTCTCTTCCATCACTCTCAAAATCATCTAAATTATCCTTCCACCTTGATGATCCCTTATTCCTCTTTACCAAACCACAAGTGGTAGACAAATTACTTGTATTGAAACATTTATGATATTGAAAAGGCAAGCCTTCATAATCAAGGACTTGTTTCCAGGTACTTCCACAAATATTTAGGTTAATTAAATCTAATAAATATATAGAAGGATTCAGATTGACTAGGATTTTGGAAAATATGGAATGGCACATCCACATAGAGTTTTCATCAATCATTAAGCATTCACCCAAAAAATATTCAATAGCATTCAAGCCTTCATCAAACCAAAATTGAAATGGTAGTTGTGGTAGCCTTACTGAAATTGGTTTAACATCAAAAGCCTCAGTGACCAAAATAAAATATAGATGATGTGGCTTCTTAACAAGAAATATCCTACCCCATCTAAAATAATTTTAAGGTTAATGTTTAGGGTTTTGAGCTACAAACACCACAGTGAATCGTAATTTTTTTACCAAGTTTTAATTTCTTTAATAATCCACCAATGTTATATTAATGTAATAAATTTCCATTTCCTTTTTATCATTTTCATTTACAGTAATAAAATTATGCAAAGCATATTTTGTACAAAAATTATAGAATAGCAACATACTATCTAGGATAAATGATTTCAATTTTAAATCTAGTATGCTAACTATGTTAACTAATTAATTATATTATTCTCATATGCGTAAGAAGTTATTTTAATATAATTATATTATAGGATTAATATAAAATTCTATGATGAAAAGGTACACAAATATGTTATAGACCCAGAGGATGGCTCAAAGTGATCTAGATAATTTAAGAATAGCCCTTTATTTTAAAACAGACATCATGTCATCAATTTTTAGTAAAAACCATGGTGGGGTCATATCTCATCACTAGAGAAACCTATAATGGCACCATGGATTATAAAATAATCACATGACCTATGTCTGATGAGTAACAGTTAAAAATTTCAATCAAATTTTTATTCTATATTGGTCTATTTCTTATCTTAGGTTGTATTGTATACCCCATATTTTTGGGTTGATGTATAAACTAAAGTGTTCTAGGATAGGTAGATATATTCAATAAAATGTATGTTTAGTAGTGTAAATGTAGCTTTTGAGTCCATGATTTAGAGTTTCATTGTTCTCCTAGCATGATTTTTTATTTATGTGTTGTTGTAATTGTCAAATAAGTGTTGTAAAAACAAAAATCATTTTGAGGGGTTTGGATAGTTATGACTTGTATATTTATCCACAAAAAACATTAGATATAAGTAAACTTGTGCTGTTGAATGATGAGACTAATGATTGAATATGAAAATGTGCGATAATTATCCAATCAGTGATCAAATTTGATGGGTGTATAATCCAAAATTTGGTACAGGCCCATCTTTGATTTCATTTCATTTCAAGCTTTAAAATGTATAATACTAACAAAAAATAGGGTATTGTTTTACCCTATTTTTGATAAAACAAAATAAATTGTATCTTTACTAATAGGTGTGAAACTCTAAAATATTATAATGCTATAGATGTATAATAATCAACAATTTTAATTTTATAAAAATATTAAATATAGAAGTGTTTTTTTTTAAAATACTAAGAAGAGATATATTTAGCTTTTATAAATATTTATGTTGAGTGTTATGACTACCTAACTATGGAAATTAGTGAAATAGATGATTTTATAGGTTTAAGATTAGCTACGTGATTACAAACATAATGTAGACATGTTTTTCTAAGTGGATAGTAGTGTAATGCACTTGGGGTGTTGACTTTATACTTATCTTAGTTGACTGTGAAAAATGACTAGTATGAAGTAATAAAGAAAGTAAATTTTTGGAAATGACATATCAATAATAGGATCAAAAACACCTCTAGATGTAGTCATTGTAGGATAAATATAATGTAGTTACTTCAAGTTTATTGACTAGAGACTTATACCAATTAAATGTGCCAAATAAATATTTTTTAACCTTTTATGCCTGTGGATGCTAATAAATTTGAGATATTGAAATTAGGGGATTTTACTGCAAAAATAATTGTTTATCATATCTTGTCTATAAAACACAAAGGGAACTTAGATAACTTGAAAACCTACAACAAAAGATAATTGTGTAATGGGATAAGATAACCTCAATCATCTCATTAATAATTGATTGATGGCTAATTATCCAATACTACAATGAGGTAAATGAAGACCACATAGTTCTCACACATATAATGAATGTGTAATCTTACTCCTTTGGCTCTATGTATGAACCTATAAGATGGATTTGATAGTTGAATTTGATATCTATTAAATTATTTAGAAAGATCTTGACATTACTTAATGCTACTCATTAGAGGTATTAAATTTTAAATGAATAGGGCATATCTATTACATATGTAGAAGTGTAAAATCTTTAACCAAGTGAATACAAAGTGGGGAAACTGAATGACTCTTGACATGTATTTATAAGTGAATATTTTGATAATTTCTATTACCCAACCATGCAAAAAAACCAAAAAGACACAAATGAATATTTTTTATCTTTAAAATCTATCTATTATTAGGCACAAAATGTAGCTAACCTAAATAGATAGAGGTACAACACACTCATATATTCCTAGCATATAAATATCAATATAGACTAGGGACATGTGTCTTAAACTAAAGATAGCTTTAAGGTGATTTTATGCCACTTGAGAATTTAAAAATTGTGAGTTTTGTGTAATAGATAATAATAAACAAATGTTCAAATTTGTATATAGATAAATGGGTTAAAGGAATGTATTTGAGTTCAAGTTATGTGGTTTGGAATTTTTTTATAGATTAACATTGTTCAATATCTATGACCAAATTTATGTTTCTACATCCCTCCCACATTCTATGCCTTTTATTATAGCAATAAAATTGCTATAGTAAACATTAAAATCACTGAACCTAAGTGTCTATAATAAATTTATATTTTAGTGGATATTTCAATTGTGTAGGGAAATTAATTCAAAAAATCATGAATCATCTTATGAAATGTTTAGATACACAACTATATTACTTAGATGTTAAGATTGGGGGCATAATGTAAAGTATGTGTCCCTTGTCTCTATTTTTAGAGTATCAAGTTAGACTCATATCTTCATCAAGATGTCACCATGATGCCACTAGGGTTTCACCAATTTGGGTCACATGACCACCTACAATGGTTTATCTATAACCTTCCATCAAACCCAGTTTACCTACCCAGATTTAGTACACATATTAGAGAATGTGAAAGCAGGTTTTTTTTCTCCACATATTTGGATTACATAATCATATTCAGTTCAAATATTAAGGTGGAGTAAAAACAGGGTTTTATTATTCATGATTCAATTTACATACTCAAATTAAGTACACATTTCATAGTGAGGGCAAGTGGGCCTCATTTTTATACATATCTAGATTACATACTCAGATTCAGTCTATATATCTGTGTGGGGGCAAAAAAGGGGTTTGTTACTAATGATTCAACTTAATATTCATATTCAATACAACGGAGACCTACATTATTGATTTCCACTTCACATTTTTCACTCTAGCTCCTATACACTTCTTTAGCCAAGAAGGGAACAAGGTCTAGAACACATCCACACAGTTAAACATAGGTATGCATTCCTCTTTTTATTTTAATCTAGTACTTTAGTTTCCTTTCATTACTAGAATAAAATGGAGGGAAATTTATACATCCTAATTTGTTCAAAAAATCATAAGTATTATGTCTTTTGTTCCTATTTCACATGAAGGTCTTAGTGATGAATAGAATCCTTGTTTGAATTATTATTTTGGGTATTTTGATCTTTCTTATGTCTTATTTTCCATATTTATTTCACCCCTAGTGGTCTTGATTCACCTCCTAAAAATCATAAGGGGCCCTATCTTGTCCTACCCAGTCTTAGCTCTATTTTTAGGACTTAAGACACTAACACCATTATTAGGATAGTAGAGCCATGTGACACTGGTGCCTAATTATGGCTCTAGTGTATGATGGTCGCTTTCTCCTATGTTTTGGTTCCTAACCCTACTTTTATCCCTATTTTATGTTTTTATCCCCCTTTTATGAATTTTCAGCTAACAGACAAAGTATTACATTCAAATAAAAGTTCATTATATATAAAGAGCCTCATAAGGCCTTTTACATTTAGTGCTTACTATTTTGGCACATAATATCATAGAATCAATCAATAGTACAACTTAATACTATGAATACTAATTAAAAATTAAATTTAAACATTGCATACTTGAATAAAAAAGGGCCTATGTTAAAGTGATTTTATCATATCATGTGCATTGATTATGCACATTACCTAAGGGAGAATTACATGGGATTTGAGACCCATATCATTGTAATATGTAGGTAGTGGCTAGGACAACAAAGTTTCTACTCTATGTTATCTTACTATCTCGCAACCCACTTTTTATTTCTTTTACACTTCATCTATTTTTTGGTTCATGTGTGTAGGTAGTCATTATAGTTTTGGAAGATATTTAGCAAAACAATTACACATGTGAGCTTTAAAAAGACACATAACCACCTACAAGTCTCCCAAAACCTCTCACAACTTCCTTGAAAGTTCTAGATAGCTCCCTAAGAGGGACTTAGGATCATAATTGGGAAATAACACCACATGTAATTAATATCTATGTAAGGGTGATATTATTTGAATCTAGATTTTAGATACATTCATAGAATGAAAGGTGTCTAATTTTTTCACTATCTTATTTTATCCTCCTGAGTCATAGAAGTGCCTATTTTACTCCAGATAAGTGCTCTTTCTATATATCCTTATTATTTTTGGAAAGGCTTGTCAAATCAATTATTTCCAATTTTCATTCTAAGTTATTGTTACACTCAACCCTTTAACAAGATAGGATTTACTTGTACTAAATTCTAAAGGGTTAAAACACTATATGTGTTAAATTATGAAAGCAATCCTAGAGGATCTTTCTCTTATTTCATATTTAATACACACGTGCAAATATTGATTCATCCTTGTAACTTTTAGATTTAGTTTAAAATTTTTATATATATGAAACATGTAATATTTTTTTAGCTCTTGATAGTTTAGAGGCTCATCCTTGGTGCCTTGGAGAAGCTTTACTTTAGTAATATTGGCACATAAAAGTTGACTCAATAAGATCCAATGAGAAAAAATAAATACCTAATGGAATTATGACCCAAAATAACTTGTTAAATAATGCTTAGAAAATTCCTCATTTATGAACAAGACCTATCTGAAAACCATATACTTGTCCAAAACACACACAAAAAATTAAAATAAATTAAATGTGGATCTCCTCAATAATATTGATAGGATGATAAAAAAAAAAGTGGAAAATTTACCACAAAAGGTACATATGAAATAAAGAGGGAATACCTAAACAAATTCACTAACATATATTTCATTGTTCATCAATAATTTATATGTGAAAATTTTCATGAAAATATTTTAAAGATATGTTTGTAGTAAATTTATGTGTGTACACTTTCTATTGAATACCTTCTTTTTAATGGTCAACTAGAATTGGAGAAGGATCACACGTTGTATAATAAAGAGAGGACAAGAAGAAGAGGAGGGTAATTGTGTTGGGTTAAAAGGTTAACTACCCAAAAAATGTAAAATAGTATTGAAAAGAGGAATTAATGAAGACATTTCCTCACTTAGAGATATTTTATATATTTTTCAAACCAAATGACTCTACTTGGGGATGCATCATCCAAAATTTAGATTTATTATTTGAGATTTATTAGCTAAATAATTATACCATTCTTATATATATATAAAATGATTATAAGACACTTATTTAAGATAATTCAAGTAAAATTATTAGTTAAAATAATACATGAGTAAATTATAGAGTCAAACAATGATTTAAAGTTATGGAAATACTTTGAAATTAACCACATGCTTTGACACAAAAATCATGTCAAGGGTTTCTAAATAAACATATGACACCCCTATAGCTTATCAAAGCATCACACAAACTATGTTTTATGAGTAGCAGTTGTAAACATGTGTCAATTTTTGATTCCATATCATTTATGTTCTTCTATTTGGCTATATTCTATATCTCTTATTGCTAATTTTAAGTGTAAATATATACCCTTAGGATAGGTAGAGGTTTTTAACAAAAATTATAGTCGGTAGTGATAATTAAAGTGTTAAGTTAATGAATCATAGTTACATTATTATTTTAAATGGTTTCAATTATTATCTATTATTATAGTTTTCGCAGAAGCATTGTAAGAAGATAAAGCATTTTGTAGGCTTTGGGAAGTTGTGAATTCTATATTTTTCAATGAACATCACTTGCTGGTATTAAGAATTTAATTTAGAATTATATTATGGAAAGGTGAGGAGTAAGCATCTAAATTTATTTGATTTTTACCAAATTATATTTCTCTAGGATAAATAATTATCTGTGCACATTTTATTATCTTTATTTTTATTCCCATTTATTTGTAGGACATTTCATTTAAAACACCTTATATCTTTATTTAGTAATCAAAGTAGTGCATAATATTAAAGAATAAATCATTTATCTTTTACAAGTGTAAAGGATATTTGTTGGTCATTCTTACTATGGAATATCCATGGAGATTATATTTATGTTCTAAATTTTACATATTCAACATCTTCATTCTAATTTGACAGGATTGATAAATTAGTTCCTATAAAATATGTGCCCCTTAAATTTTTCATTAGTGCTCAAATAGAATTGACAAATTATAATAGGAAAATATTTAATTCTTGTAAAACATGATAAAAAAAAGGAAGAATAGATGAAAATGATTAACCCTAAAAGATCAAATTTTAATAATAATGTATTTACAAGATCCTATGATCTTGGAAATGTTTTAGATAAATTATATATTTAAATGTTACACATGTTAAAATTGGTACATGTGTGTGGGCATGCCAAAATTGTGATAATATATTTAAAAAAACTTAATTACCTACATTCACTTGTGTGATAAAACCTAAACTAGCTAAAAATCTTCTATCCATCTCTATCTTTAATTATTTTTTTCTTTTTGGTTGCAAATTTACCTATTGAATGATTATTATTATAAGTAAAGTATTTCATATACTAAAATACTTGTGTGTGTGTGTGTGTGTGTGTGTGTGTGTGTGTGTGTGTGTGTGTGTGTGTGTGTGTGTGTGTGTGTGTTACTAGAGAGTACTATGTATTTCATATCTTTTTATCATTAACTTGATTTTATCCATTTACAGATGTATAAAAAAATATTTAACGTAAAGAAATTATTGGCATTTACCAATCATACCCTATTTATATGGATGAATTTGCTATGGTCTCCCTTATAATATAATTTTAATAAGAGAGTAACCACAATATTTTTGTCTTTGCTTACAACTAAATCTTCTAATATCTCTATAATTTCCACCTTAAATGAAGACTTTATTTAAAAAATATATGGGGCATTATTATTTCACAAAATTATTATTATCACTTTGGTGGTGATGATGGTGATGTGGAACATTTTAAAATGTCTCACTATACTATATGCATGAAATAGTAGTGTTAGAATCAACCATGTAAAATTTATAAACATGTCAAATTTTAAATTCATACTACTTTTCACATCAATCCCCTCAATTATGAGCACATCCTTTGTTTCATCATCAATGTCCTTATGGTTATACTTCTTCGTTGGGAGCTATCACGTGTGAACCCATTGGATTGGGACCATAGATAAGAGTGGTGGCCAAAGGGAGGATGATGTTGATGCCACTTATACTTATGGAAGGATTCATTAATTATAAAACCATTATTTTCTTGGTCCAAATTTTGAGTCACCCATCATGTACTCAAATGTTTAGACCATGTATTTATATTATATTAACATTTTTTCTCTTGTATGTTTACGATGGGTAAGGTTAATCATGTGATATTTTCCATTTCAAACTATATTCCCATTACTTATAGATTGGTATGAGAAGGTGGTTTTCATATATCCCTTTGTTATTATTAATGTCTAAATATGTGAATTCTTAGCCACAATAGAGCTATCTGACTCATCTTCAAAACATGGAACTTGATCTATGCCCATTTACATGTACCTAAAAACTAAATCATTTAACTTTTATAATGTTATTATATGTGAAGTAAATCATCTTTTTTTTATAAGGGATAAAATTTTGACTCCCTTCTCTATTTTTGATCAAATATAAGAAGTTCATTTCCTCTTTAAATAATCTACACATAAAATGAATTCTATATTATACCTAATTGAGAGTCCAAATCATATAAAGAAACACATAAATTTGATAGATGATTATGATGATTACATTGACTATAAGAATGACACATCAGAATAAATTTTTAAGAATACAATACTTTATATGGATTTAATAGGTAATCCCACATTCATAGACTAGGGGTGAACCAAAGCCATCAAGCCTATATGAAGATGCTATTGAACTCTAAAATTTCAATAAAAATAATAATCATTTGACAAAAGCACATAAATATATTGGTGACATAATTTGTAACTAAGAGTATCTAGAAAGGTTTAAAATAATAAAATAATTCCTAACATATGTTGGAGAAGGTTATTAAAATGGTATCTCTTTTAATCACCAAATTCTTGGTGATCCTTGATCATGACTAATTCCAACCTTATTTAGTTGATATGCCAAGCATAAAATCTTTTCACATTTTATAAAAAGATTGCACTGATTAGGATTTCATTTCCTCTTCTGATTTGATCCCATGGCATTGTTTTAAAAATAGACATAAGATAATAAACAAATAATTTCTTTCTATTTTTCATATTCAAAAATTGATGTAAGATGTCATGATTTATAATATGGGTATATAAACCCCACTTTCCTAGTGGAATGATTGACAGTATAATTTTAATACTACATTGTGAAATTACTGTCTTAGACTCTTACATTAGATAATGAGTTAATTTTCTTAGCTTCAGGTAAACTAAAAATCTATGGGATATGAATTTTTTGCCTAAAACATGACTTGATAGACTCAACATAATTTAGAATATTGATCCTAAGCACAAATAAATTCATTTTATTTGATGTTTGATTTTTCAAGGTCTTCCTTTTGGGAAGCATCTCAAGCATATTAGGATTCCTAATCCTAAGAACTTGGCATGTTCCCAATAAAAAAAACCTTTTGAACCTTTTTGGGACATGTACAAGACCCCAAAGTGATTGATAGTGGATTCAAAGTCTCAATTGAAATTTTAATGGTTATTTTTCATTAATTCACAAATATTTTGATTTTAGGAATCTGATTTTGGTTATTTGGTGGGGTCATAAACATGGTAAAATTGCCTTTATTTTAAAAGAAAATTTATTCATTAAGTTCATCTCACCCCATGTTGAAATTAAAATATCAGATATATAGGACTTTCACCCTACAAGTAAAATATGTCCCACTCTATCCCATGAAAATCACCACTATTTATTGTCTTCTATTGGTTATGTCTATTGTCTAGTTGTGGTTCAATAGTTTCTACTAGAAATAATAAGGGGATAGGAAAATATTTGAAACAAATTTTTAAGTATCTTCTTCTTTCATCTAGAGAACAAAGAAAGGTCAAAAAATATTTAATAATTCATTTCACCATAGTTAATTATTTAAAATTATGTTGAAGCTCATTTAGACATACGTGTTAATTATTCAAGTACTCCAGTTGATCGTTTGATGATAGTCTTATGTCTTGAGATGATAGTTTGGATAACCTAGATGGCTATTTGAAGCATGCAGATGATTGCCTATAATTTTAGGGCAACCATTTGAGTTCTCTAAATGATCATATGGATATTCCAAACAATCATTTGGGACTTTTGGGTAGTACCAAGACCTTGGTGACCATCTATATATTTCCACCACATATGGTCTGATGGAGATAATCATTGGACTGTTTGTCTATGTTTTGGATACACTAGATGATTATTCAGGTGTCCAATGGATCATATTAATAGTGGAGGTATTTATCTAGAATGTTTTTAGATGTTCATTTGGTGCTCCATGTTAAGGCTCAATAATATTTACATGTATAGTCTGAAAAGAAGAACCCTCTATGAACCATTTTTAAGATATAAATCCATTGAAAGATGTTCAATTGACCCAAACACCAAACACATATCATAAATATAAAATGATTTATTGTATTTTTTTATTTACAATTTTATATAGTTATAAAATAATAACTACAATGTCTATCATATAACAAATTTTCAAACAAAAATCATTGGTAATAGTTGGAAAGATATGCCTCTTATAGAATTTGTGTTTAGGTATGAAATGCCCTTAATAGAGGATAATTAAAATTTAGATGAAGTTAAAAATGTACGACCATTTTCTGATTGTCATCAAGTAGCAATTTCAATAGAAAAGGTATATGAATAACACAGTTGAAGGAAAAGGAAATAGCTAGATATTTCTACACATCAAAAATAAACTCCACTTGAAAACATAAAAAATAAATCTACATGAAAGAATAAAACTACATGGGTGATTTCAAGGTCATTTAAATTCGATTGTGTATTTAAGTATCCATTCATTTCCCCTATAATCCTAAAAAATATAATACACCAACATAATGTAGATGTATAATATGTAGTTGGAAACTAGGAAAGGTCATAAAAATGCAACTGAAGTTGGACATAACAGAGACACATGGTGGTAAAATATATGTTTTAGTTGAAATATGGACAAAATACAAGAACAATGACATGGGAAATAGTGGAGGAATGTATGCATCAATGCTACATAACAAATTATAAAAATTACAAAAAAATCAAAGACACCTCATTGTGATAGGAGGAACAATTTTAGTGCATTTTGGAAAATTTTCCTAGGCATCTTTACAAGTCAAAAATATACAACTCTCTACTATATAGCAC
>JARHVA010002141.1:2500000-2572500 GCA_037957365.1 Torreya grandis
AGTAAAAATAAGTGGTAAACATAACTTTTCAATGATAATATAGTTTTATTCATAATTGAGAAGTTAGTGACTGATATAATAAATGGTATGTTCATGATGAGTGTCATCATGTTTTACAAGAATATCACCTAATATATGATAGTTAGATGAAAATTATAATAAAAGAGCTTTATCTTGAATGGGAGGCAAAAGGATATGTGGATTCAAAATATATTCCTTAAGTGCATAAAAACTTTTTTGAAATTTTTTTGTCCAACTCAAAATTTCTATCTTTCTTAAGGAAACATGTCAAAGATATTATTTTATTTGATAATTGAGAAACAAAATGAAAAATATCTTGAATGCATCATTTTAACAATAGAAATTTCTTGATATTATGGGTGGTGGCATATGAAATATAGATTTTACCTTTTTAGGGTCGACTTTGATACCACTTTGGGATATAGTAAAACCCAAGATATTGCCTGTTGTAACTCCTAAAATGCATTTTTTTGGATTTAAACACATATTTTACATTATCATTCTTTCAAATATTTGGTGTAAACTGATAGTATGATATTTTTGATGTTTGGACTTTGCTAATAAATCATACACATAAACTTCAACTATTTTGTGAATGTAATCATGAGAAATTATAAGTCATGGCACATTGATAAGTTGATCCTAATTTTTTCAATCCAAGAGGCATGAAAATATACCAAAATTTTCCCAAAGCTATGATAAAGTATGTTTCATCTTGATCAATAGGTTTAATCTTGATTTGGTAATACCCAAAAAATTCATCTATAAAATATAACATTTCATACCTTATTGTAGGATCCATGATCATATCTATGTGGGGTAATGAAAACCATATTAGGAACAATATTTGTTGAGATTGTGGTTATATTTACAACATCAAATTTCCCCACTTGAGTTTGTTACTAGGAAAATATTATAAACCCACTCATGATAATAAATAACATGAAAAATTATAGATTTTAAGATTCATTCAACTTAACTTTTGACTAACAGAGCAACTTCAGGATGTATTTTTAATTATACTTTTATTGACTTGTTTGGCATCAGGATAAAAATCAATGTTATGCAAAGCCACCTTAGGGTTAATACCAGGCATATCTTTATAATTTTCTATAATTTTTTTGCATTTTTATTATAATTTTATTGAGTGTTAGGAATAGTAAATTAGGACCATCAAATTGTTCTTATGGTATGACATCACTAATTTCTTTAAAATATGCACATGCATTGGATTGTTAATTAAAATGTATATTATGGTGAAAAAGGGATATCAAGACATGTAATAAGTTATTCTAAAATAATATCATCATTTGAAAATTCATCCAATTCTATAATTTTATGTGAAATTGAGTCATTAGGGAACTTGATGAGTATACTAATGACAACTATGAGACATGGTTGACTTGATTATGATCCATATACCACTCTTTTAAAGTAGATATAAACATGGGAACTGCTTGGTAGTATGATCCATAGATAATTAGATTCATTACTATAACTAAGGATGGATTTGATTTTATTATTGAAAGGCACAATATAGTCAATGATACATAGAGCATGTTTACCTATTCCTTGTCCCATAGTACAATTATAATTTTGTTACTATTTAATCCCAAAACTGTACTAAATAGAAGAGGGGAAAGGTTCAACTAAATGTTATGTAATAGAAGAGAACTCAAAATTTTGAGGAAATATTGGAATGCCCCTAGAAAAAAGTTGTGTATATGGAATAAAAGGTCTAATAGGATACACTAGAGTAGAATATTTAAAAGATTCTTGATCGAAAGGGCATTATAGATATACCCTCAATAACTTAATTTCATACCTGCATGGAAATTAGAATGGACAAAATTGATGTCACCTATCCAAGGTCATCCTAATAAAAAATTATAAATAAGATCATTATGCATAACATTAAATACCATAGAGAGAGTACATGGGCTTATCAGTTCCATATTTATCATTTTTTGAAAATCACAATTGTTGATTATTATACATATTTAGCATTCTAATACTTTCTAGTTTTAAACCTAGATGTCTCTCTAAAGTGAAACCAATATGTCGAGTGTCACTAAGCTCAAACTTGGTTCACTTCCAAAATATGAGTCCGACCACTATTAACGGATCTAGATTCAAACAATTACTCTTGAAAACTTTATAATTAATTTTCATAAAAGAGAAATTTTAATTTTTTCAAAGTATTAGCTTGGTCATTAATGCATATCATGCCACCTTTACTCTATATAGTGTCACATATGATATTTTGAATACAATTTGATGCTTTGTAACTATTTTCATGCATGTGTGTCTGTCATCAAGTAGATAGGTGAGTGGAGTATATAAGCAAGCTAAATACTTGCATTATCTTTTTTTTTTTGAATTTTGTACATTTGAAATTTTTATATCTAGAAATAAATTATTTGTAAAATCCCATTGTGTTCCCCATTTTTAGATGAGTGAGATTTACTGCCAATCACTTGTTTTAAAATAAAAATTCACAACATTAGTGAAAGATAGATAAAAATGTAATAGCAATTGTATATATTTAATTTGTATTGAAATATTATATATGCAATATTGAACCTTTTAAAAAATTTGTGTACTTTTTTTCTTCATGTAAGTTTGATACAACATTGTAGTAATGAATGAAGCATGTAAAACATGAAACTATTTCATATGTATTATAAACATAGTATATTTAACAATGAATCATGTAAGAACATAGATAATATGTGAAAGACATGTATCATTGAACCATAAATATATAAATAGATTCATAATAGTTCATGATAATAATCATGGAACCATAGTACCCAAATAGAAAACATGTAAGCAAAGTCACAAAATTGTCATGTGAGAAGGCCTAAAGGATGAATATAATGGATATGTAAGATGTTTCAAGGAGTGTAAATAGAATTTTCATAAATTTCATACATTGAGACCAAAGTTTGAATATAAAGGACATGGAAATGTCATAAAAACATAGAGGGAAAAATGACACAAACATAAGGCATTATCTTGTGCCATACAAACAAGGTGTATGTTGAACATACAAAAGGCCATGGGCCGCATAGAAATAAGAAAACAAATTTTCAAATAATGTATGAAAATGAAATAAGCATATGAAAATAACATACAATAAATGAAGCTATAATATGTTATATATACGTATATATGTTTTAGTTTAATAAGTAGCATATTTACGAAGACATGGTTGGTGACATAATTAAAAGATTAAAGCATGTAATTTCATTTATGGCTTAGTATCAAAAAGAGTTAATGGATAAATACAAATTGGAAGGTGTTCACATAAAATAATGTGATGCTCCAAAATAATCAAAGTTGTTGGGTGAAAAATTGACTAACATCAAAATCATATAAAAGTATGTCTTAGCTTGAAACTTGACTAAAATTTGAAAAAAGATTTTGAAGATGCACGTAGATAGGTGGACAAAAGGGGAATGGTGTGAAATACACCATTGTTGTATTATTAAAACTTTGTCCAAATTGACTTTAAATGAAACTTTATGATTAGGAAAGTTTTTTCTATGTATGAAGATTGTTTGCAATGTGAAAGTTATCCTGTTGGACACTAAGATATCTTGTGACAAGAATTATGTAGGTAAAATATACTTTGTACTGAAATATAAATATAAATGACATAAACAAAGATATATAAAACAACATGAAAATATTTCTATTGTCCTAATTTTTGGTTTTTTACAAATATTATATAATTTTTATATTTTTAACATATATGAATGTTTTTCTATATTTTCATATTTCAAAATACAAGCATACATAAATTAAATATAGGATAATATATATTAAAAAAAGTGACATAGATTAATAATATTGATAGGATTCTTAATAGGTTTGCCTTCAAGTGTAACTAAATAACAAACTATATGGTTTATACTTTAAATAACCACAAATGGTCCCAAATAAATTGGGTTGAATTTTCATGTTCTCTTTATTACCATCATTTTTTTTAATTTTCTTTGAGTTCAAGGTCACCAATGTGAAAATCTTGATCACGAACATTCTTTCCATATACTCAACTGTAATGTGTGCTTGATAAAATTTTAAATGTTTAAGAGCGTGCATTTATTTGTTATCAAGAATTTCTAGTTCATGTAGGTTTTTGTATGTATATTAATTATCTTTGATAATTTCCTTTAGTAACATAAGTAAATAGGGTATTTCTATTTTGAGTGGGATCACTACTTCTATTTCATAAAAAATGTGTAAGGTATGGCTTGTGTTGGTATGTTAATATTGTCTGATATACTCGTAGAGCTAAACAATATAATTATACCAATTAGCTTGATAATTTTCAACTTAAATTTTTTTTATTAGTTGCCTCATCTTCTCGATTTTCTTGTGGTTAGGAAGGACTATAAAAAGTATGCCATATTTTTAACTTAGTAATATATATTTTTATCGTTCTTTTTAAATAGTAACCATTATTGGTGATAATTGTAAATTGTAATCCAAAGTGAGAAATTATATGCATAATAAATAAATATCAAATATCTTCACCCTTAGCAAATTATAGATGGATAACATCTATCCACATTGTAAAATATCTAGTCATGGTAATGAAGAAATTATGCCTTTTAGAAGACTCATGATTTACTTTGACAATCATATCAAATCTCCAAAAGGAAAATGTTCACAAACATACTATAGGTTGTAATGCCTTAGAAGGATCATGATTAAGATTGCCATGTTTTTTTAGATTGAAAATTTCTTTTGGCATGTTCATAGCATTAGTTTTTCATTATTATCCAATAGTATTCTTGCCATAGAAACTTGTAAGAAATGGATTTGTGGGTAAAGTGCACACCACATTCACTGTCATGTACATGTAATATGGTTATTTCAGTTTTGATATCACTTAGACATCATAATAGTTATTCATCAAATGAGTTTTTGAAAAGAGATCCACCAATGAAAATATAATGCATTTCTTGAAAATATAAATGCTTTTTTATCCTCATGTGTAGAAATTTCTATAAAATTAGATTTATAGAGATAATTATAGATATATAAATATACCATTCAGGATTATCCACACTTATAGTGATTAAAAGTTCCTCCAATGCATTAATGCCAACTATATCAATAGAAGGATAATGTAATTGTTTGATGGTAAGCATTGAATGATCATCATTGATATCAATTAGAATTAAAGAAGAAACACCAACCATTGCATCCACATGATGATTATATTTGTGAAGAATATTATCAATGGAAAGGTGAGAAAACAATGCCATGAGATAGTAGACCATATATTTAACCAGAATAAGCCTATCCTTCTTGGTTTGATAAATATATAAGACTTGATCAATGATAAGATGTTAATATCCATATACATGTAAAGATTTGATATTAAATTTTTGTATTGTTAATAATCCACATATGAGAACTTCATATTTAGTAATATTATTGGTAATCACAAATACTAAGTGAAAGGAAAGGGTCATAGGCAAACCCTGACAGTAACTGAATGCAATACCCAATCTATATCCTATAGAACATTTAGACACATCAAAATGCATTTTCTAAGTATCATTTTGAATTCTATAAAAGTTAAATTGTCTTAATATTCAACATTGATTGGGATTATGTGTTGCAATAGAGTATCAACTAATTGATCAATAATAACCTTTCCTTAAATAAATTTTTATGAGACAAAATTTAAATTAAACTCAATAAGAAACATTTTCCATTTTAATACACATCCTTACAAATGGGGTTTTTCCACAAGGTATCAAAATGGATTGACTTTAGTAATAAGATGAGTCTCATTATGATGTAAATAATGTCATAAATTTTAAGTAGCAAAAACAAGTGATAAACACAAATTTTCAATGATAATATAATTTTACTCATAATCAAGAAGTGTGTGACTGATATAATAAATGGTATGTTCATGATGAGTGTCATCATGTTCTACAAGAAAATAACCTAATATATGATCAGTTGATGAAAACTATAATAAAAGAGATTTATATTAAACATGAGGCATAAGGATAGGTGGATTCAAAAAATATTTCTTATGTTCATAAAAACTTTGTTGAATTTTTTTGTCCAACTCAAAATTTCTATCTTTCTTAGGTAAACATGTCAAAGAAATTATTTTATTTGATAATTGAGCAACAAAATGAAATATATCCTGAATGCATCATTGTAAACATAGAATTTGCTTAATATCATGGGTGGTGGCATATGAATTATATATTTTCCCTTTTTAGGGTTGACTTTGAAACCACTTTGTGATATATTCAAACCCAAGAGATTGCCTATTGTAACTCCTAAGATGTATTTTTATGTATTTAAATGCAGATTTTACTTTATCATTCTTTCAAATATTTGGTGTAAATTGATTTCATTATCTTGTTAATATTTGGAATTTGCTAATAAATCATACATATAAAATTTAACTATTTTATGAATGTAATCATGAAATTTTATGATTCATGGCACGTGGATAAGTTGATACTAATTTTTTCAATCCGAAAGGCACGACAATATAGTAAAATTTTCCCAAAAGTGTGATTAAGTATCTTTCATCTTGATCAATAGTTTAATCTTGATTTGTTTATACCCAAAATATAAATCTATAAAATATAACATTTCATACCTTATTGTAGGATCCATGATCATATCTATGTGGGATAATGAAAGCCATATTGGGGACAATATTTGTTGAGATTGTGGTAATAATTACAACATCAAATTTCTCCATTTGAGTTTGTTACTAGGACAATATTATAAACCAACTCAAGATAATAAAAAACATGAGTATATATATATATATATATATATATATATATATATATATATATATATATTAAGATTCATTCAACTTCACTTTTGACTAACAAAATAACTTCAAGATGCATTTTTATTGAGTTGTTTGGCATTAGGATAAAAACAATGTTATTAAAAACCACCTTAGGGTTAATACAAGGCATATCCTATAATTTTATATAAATAATTTGGGGTAATCATGAAAAGCCTATTTAATATGCTTACTTTCATCATCTTGTAACATGGTGTCCAACAGTAATGGCTATGGGTCCTTTTCAATACCAAAGTGTAATACAACCATTTATTCATTAATAATGTTGATTTTTATTCCATAAATTGAGCATTAGGAATAGTAAATTAGGACCATCAAATTATTCTTATGGTGTGAGATCACTAATTTCTTTAAAATATCCATGTGCATTGGATTGTTAAGTAAAATGTATATTATGGTGAAAAAAGGGATATCACATGTAATAAGATATTATAAAAGAATATCATCATTTGAGAATTCATCCAATTCTAGAATTTTACGTGGAATAGAGTCATCAGTGAAATTGATGCGTATACTAATGACAAATATGAGACATGGTTGAATTGATTATGAGCCATATACCACTCTTTTGGAGTAGATATAAACATGGGGAACTGCTTGGTAGTATGATCCATAGAGAAGTAGATTCGTTACTATAACTAAGGATGGATTTCATTTTATTGTTGAAAGGCACAATATAAATAATGCTACATTGAGCATGTTTACTTATTCCTAGTCCCATATTATAATTTTTTAACTATTTAATCCCAAAATTGTATTAAATAGAAGAGGGAAAAGGGTTAACTAAATGACAAAAAAGAGAAGAGAAATCAATGTTTAGATGAATTGGAATGTCCCTAGAAAAAGGTTACATATATGGAATGTAAGGATCTATAAGATGCCCCTAGAGCACAATATTTGAAAGGTTCTTGATCCAAAGGGAAGTACTAATATACTGTCAATAACTCAATTTCATACATGCATGCAAAGTAGAATGGACAAAATTCATGTCATGAATCCAAGGTCATCATAATAAAAAATTGTAATTAAGATCATTATGCATAACTTTACATACCATAGAGAGAGTACATTGGCGTATCAGTTCCATACTTACCATTTTTATAAAATCAATTTTTTTAATTATACATATTTAGAATTCTAATATTTTTTAGTTTCACACCTAGATGTATCTTTAAATTTAAACCAAGATTTAGAGCATCAGTAAGCTCAAACTTGGTTCACTTATAGAAGATGACTCCCGCCACTATCAGTAGATCTAAATTCAAACTATAACTCTTGAAAAAAATTATAATTAATTTTCACAAAAGAGAAAATTTATTTTCTTCAAAGTTTTTCTAGGTCATGATTAAAAGTTATATGTTTCTTACATTGAAAAAACATAATTTGGCATGTTCATAGCATTAAGTTTTTATTATTGTCCAATCATATTCTTGGAATAGGAACTTGTAAGAAATGGATTTACCACTGAAGTGTACACCACCTTCACTATCATGTAAATGAAAAATGGTTATTTTAGATTAGATATGACTTTAGAATCATAAGATTTTTTCATCAAACTAGTGTTTGAAAAGAGATCCACAAATGAAAAAACATAATCCATTTCTTGACATTGTAAATGATTTTTATTTTCACATGTAACATTTGTTAAAAAGTAAAATCACTGAGAGGGGGGTTGAATCAATCATACCAAATAATCCAACTTCAACTATGATCTTTAAAAACACTTAATAAGCTAGAACAAGAATTTGTGAAGCATACACATAATTCATAATAATGAGCAAGATAGATAATGTAGGATCAATCATGTAACACGTGACATACATGGGAAAACCTCTTGGGGAATAAAACCCACTGAAACCTGCAATTGGAATACTATCCTATAAAAATTAGAACTAATTTAGAACATGTATAAATAACCATTGAACTAAAATCACTATTTAGTGAGACTGCAATCCCACAATGTGATTCCATACATGTCTAGTTGAGCTGCAACAATAGTGAGACCTTTTAGCAGGTTTCACCTTATGAGGAGATTGAAACCACCTTAGATGTTGAGATAACACAACACCTATGAAAACATCCACCTTTGAAATAATTTATTTGACATGTGATGATCAACCTCTGCTTACCACTCTTCACTTTTTCTTACACTCAAATAGAAAGCACACTTTTCTTTCAAAACAATTATGACCAAAAGATCATATAAATAGTCCTCAAACTATTATATTATTCAAATCATCCTCAAAGTACTCTACCCCTCATTCAATCCATAAAATTCATAGACAATCCTCTCTCTAATCTCTATATGTATCCTTTTTCAAGTCTAGAAATCACCATCTTTGATTTCACTATTTATAGAGCAATCTTGATAATCATTACCTTGGTCAGCCATTAGGCACGCCTTATCCTTTAAGACATATTTCACACTAAGACACAATTAAAAATAGTCTTCATAGGTTGGGCATAACATCTATGGGTCACCCTTAAGTAGTTACACCTTTTAATAAAGCCCTCGTAGCTCTTAAAGGTCTCATGAACACCAATTCACCTATTTAACACATCCTCAGGCATAAAAAGAACATAAAATAAATTTTAAATACATGGATCCACTCCTTATGTCCCCTTTTACATCTTCAAAATATCACAATCATCTTAGATCATATATGTGTATGCTCAAATAATTGAAACACAAGCCTTATACACATGAACATCATTACTGAACATATAGTCAACTTATAAAGAATTGATCATATATATTTTAGATTTACCACACCTCCAAAATCAACATAGATTATACCCATGAAATATACAACATGATCCAATAGCTAATTCATCATGAGACATCGAAATAACATCAACAAAAGCTCAAACAACCTTCTTGGGTTACTTGAAAAACAAACATGAACACATAGTAAAATTATAGTCTCAATATATTTGACTGTACTCACTTCCAAATATTCACCTATTTAACACATCCTCAAGCATAAAAAGAACATAAAATAAATTTTAAATACATGGGTCCAATCCTTATGTCCCATTTTATATTTTCAAAAGATCACAATCATCTTAGCTCATATATGTGTATTCTCAAATAATTGAAACACAAGCCTTATACACATGAACATCATTACTGAACATATAGTCAACTTATTAAGAATTGATCATATATATTTTAGATTTACCACACCTCAAATATCAACATATATTATACCCATGAAATCTACAACATGATCCAATAGCTAATTCATCATGAGACATTGAAATAACATCAACAGAAGCTCAAACAACCTTCTTGGGTTACATGTAGAACAAACATGAACACATAGTAAAATTATAGTCTCAATATATTTGACTGTACTCACTTCAAAATATTCAAATTAGGTTCATTTGATGTACCATGGAATCCTCTTCATCTTTTATTTTTATAGCACTAACAAATTTGACATCTATCGAAAGATATGGACAAATGATTGAGTTATGTTTCTTCCCTTTATTAAATTCAAATATTTGAATTCAAATGGTCACAGTTAACCTTTGAACACAATTCTCTAATCTCGTATCCTCTTAGCTCAAATCAATCATCATCAATCTTGTTTGAGACTTTCTTCATAGCCCACCAAAGTCAAACATTAAACATCTGATAGTTAACCTCATCTCATACAATCATTAAATGTTCACTCAATGTGCTTTGTCAATATTTTTAGATCAAATAGGTCTTTAATGATCAATGTTCACCATTATATCAATCTGTATAAATGCTCATTCATCATTGGATCCTTATCTTGTACCTTTACTTCGTTGTTAAACACCATGCACCTACCCTCATCTTGTTGCTTCCTAACTTCTTGGAGAAATGCACACCATTGACCTTCATTAAAATTTAACACTTTTAAATATGAATAAATATGGTTACCTTTTCAATATGCTTGAGTATCCATTTTTTATCTTTAATAAATTCTTTGAGTTTTGACACAGGCTATAAAATTTAGACCTAATGATCTCTACACATAGGAGAATACAACTATTTGGTACACTGATCCTAAAACACTCGCATATGTGATATATGATTCCATTAAAATTCATTCTAAAAGAAAATTGTCACAGAGCCAACTATGCTTAGGATTTGTCTAGGAGACCAAATTTGCTCCTGCATAAGTTTTATCGTACTTTAGCGCATGATCTCAAATATAGCAAAAATCATCTATGCTCAAAAGTAAAAAACCCTATATGATCAGTTTATCTTGACACCTTCATATGTATAAGATATAAAACCATAAAAACTCTCACTCAAATTTTCTTTAAACATTGTAAAATGGGCTAAGTATGAGAAAACATAGTCAAACTGCCTGGGAGCCCAACTTTACATATGAATATATTTTTACATGATTCATTACTTGAAATGAGAATTGGAACATAAAAAATAGGTAATAATGTTATCATAACCATATGAAAAACTCCCCTTGAATCATTCTAACATGGCAATCATGACATCATCAAACTCCCTATTTAGATTTATATCACTAGACCCAAAGTGTCTAGATGAAAACTATGGACTATTAGGAGAATTAACCTTAAGTACACAAGATATAAAATCATATATAACATCTTATATGACCCCTTTCACATTATAAAAAATCCATAGTCATTTTTTAGCATATCTCACCATGTCAATATTGAAGATCAACCAATTATACTTTAAGAACACTTATGACAAGCATATTGTAGACTTTGTCATTGTCCCTAAAGTTATCAAAGAAATTCATCCACTTGATAAAAAACCTCCATTAAACTACCATGACATAATAATTAAAAATATCCAACAAACTCCCCATTTATCATTGATTTCAACAATCATCATAAATAGCAATATACAACTCACCTTCTCTCGCTTCAAGCACTCCTCCAACAAGAACTTTCTCCCACTTTGATGTATTGTAAAATTGGGAACCAAATGATCATAATGACCTTAAAGGAATACCAAATAATAAATGACCATCTTATAAATATGGTACAAACTCCCCCTTACCTTGAGCCTACTTCTTCTTGCCTTGACAAACTCCTCTTACTCCATGCCAATACTCTTCTTCAATCATTCAATGCAACCAATGAAGAAAGAAAATACAAAACCTTTTAAATATAATATAACTCACCAAGAAACATATAATAGGGACTACCCCTAATATTTATGAGCCATTTCACATCTTGATCATTTTTAGGTCTCCACACACTATGAAGAACCATCACACATACTACCTAGCCTCCTCTCAAAAGCTACTACAAGGACCACTAATCAGAACATCATGCCACTCACCAAATGGGAAACCTGATCTTAATAAAATTTATAACTCACTTTGAAACACACATACCTTACTCTTTTGGAGAAACTGAGCAAAAAACACTCTTCTTCAAACTAGCCTT
Organism: Torreya grandis; assembly: GCA_037957365.1. NCBI lineage: Eukaryota > Viridiplantae > Streptophyta > Pinopsida > Cupressales > Taxaceae > Torreya > Torreya grandis. The sequence continues at coordinate 2,512,311 of JARHVA010002141.1, forward strand.
GCTTAGTTTCATTATAACCCTTCCAAAAACTTCTAGATCCCACACATTATAGTATACATAACATGAAGACCTCAAAATTCATATCTAGATCATTCTTATATTCCCCTTTGATCACACCAATTTTTACCAATAATCTCATCTTATGTAACATACTTCCTTCACAAACCAACTAACCAATTAGGCCTCCAACTTGACATAAACTTCAATAACTTGAGAACCACATACCTTAATATATATATATATATATATGAATCTTTATTTGAACACTCATTTGGACCATTAAACATATTAATAAGTCTCAAACCTTGATTCACAAGGTAATCTACTTTTATAGGATAGCCCAAAGCCTTAGAATCTGAAAACAAAAAATAGGGTCAAGAAACCTTCTTTTGGTCAATGAACATAATCAAAACTTATTACACATTTGGAGACACACATCACACAATTTTGGACAAAAAAATTGAGCCTTAAAACCTTTGGGAACTCTAACTTCTTATAACCCATTTTAGTACCTGCATACTCATAGGCACAAACTAGGAAACCCAAGAGCAAACCAAAATATTCAATTTGACTTCAACATACCTTCATATCACAAAAGCACCTAGAGAATGCTAGAATAAGGTCAACATAACTTTATATGTAAAAATATCATCTTGACAAATCACAAATCCTCCTTTGCCATATGAGAACCTTTAATCTAACCTTGTAGACTATTCTAAATATAGTTATCAACATCATGACATCACCTTAGAATATTTTTCCACTTAGACATACCTCTTCCAACCTAGAATACTAAACTATAGTCTTATTATAACCATCTCAAGGAATACCAAAACAACATTTTATTTTCCACTAAAAGGATTTTTTTAATTTCCATAGATAGAGACACCCTATATACTTAAATGCTCTAAAAAAACTACAGCTTCTCATACTATATCTCCTCCTTTCTCAATTGATAATTATAGTTATTCTTCTTCTTCTTCTTTGGATTTAGAGAAAAAAACTTCCTCAACTACTAAAACATTATCCTTTTCTTCTATGATTGGATTATAAATACTTTGAGACAACATAGATTCATGGCATACCTTTTCATCTGAAGGATCCATCTTATAGTTTGGAACCTCATTACTAGGCACATACAATTGATTTTATTTGCATGATACATGCGCAATACAAGGATGTCATTTGGATCCATACATACCTTAAGACTAACTTCAACTAACACCTTGGTCTTCTCTTTTAGCTTGATTTCTGTAAACTCAACATGAGTAGAGAATGAGACCTCTTGGTATTCTTCAACTTCTGAAGCATTCTCCACTATAGCAAAAAAATTACTTGGACATGCAGTCTCATCATGACTCAAACTTATCACCTTTGGACTCCATGTGTTGACTTTCCTTATTTCTTCCACTTTAGGATCTTGATTAAATCTATTCAGACTTATAGATATTTGTTTGTAGAACCTATCAGTGTGACCTCTTTATTCACAATTGTAGCATACCATACCTTATAAAATAAATGTATCTTTTCCTTACCTTATTTGGACAAAAATTTCAAATGTGTCCCATGTCATGAGAAATGAAATAATCTTCCCTTTGGACTCACCTTGTCTTATCTTATATGCACAATGATTGGTAAAGTGTCTCACATCAAGAAAATTAAAGCACTTGATTCTATTCACACATTTTTACTGATGACCCCCATCATAGTCCCATGTAAATTTATTTATAATAGGTCACTTACACTATCTATACCTATGACCAAATTTATTATATATATAATAATAACAATTAATTCTTTCATACATCATGGCATTTGGTTGTCTTATTTGATTTTTCATTACTCTGTCAGCACCTTTATTCCTTGTATGATGGTTTGTATTCAAAGTATGATTGTCCTATTTCAAATTAATCTTAATCTTTTCTTGAGTTATATTCTTTTGTTTTTATTCATATCCAAGACCATTTCTATCACTAACATGCTTTTGACCACTTAGAATGTTGTGTAGTTCACATGATCTCTTTTTAAATCTTAGAAATGGCTTCACCTTACTAGATTTCAAATACTCACTTTTAGAAACATACCTTAAACATTCATTTTATTTAGATTTTGGGATTTTAGACAAAATTTCTAATTGACAACTAAGATGCTTGATCATATCTTCATGCTCCTTGGTATCTTCTTTCAATCTTTCCTCATACACACTGAATTACTCTTTATGGTCCTTCAATTTAGATTTCATCTTCTTATTTATCTTATTCTAAATATTCAATTATTTAAGAGCATTCATCAAAACATTCTCACAGTCCACCTCATCTTCTTCAACATCTGAATCAATCCAATTAGAATCCTTCTAATGTGATAAACTTCCTTCCTCAACCATGAATAGGGATTCATCTTCAGTAGGACCATCATCTTCATTATCATATTCTAACTCATTGTTTCACTCTCGTCTAATGACCTACAATATTCATTGGTGTAAAGACTCTTCTTATTCTTGAAGGACCTCTTTTTGTTTTTATACTTTCTAAATCCTTTCTTCCTATATGTCTTCTTGTCATCACCTTAGCCTTGACAATGCTCTTCACCATCTTTGTTCTCTTTCTTATGAGGACACTTATGATCAAAATGTCCTATCTCTCCATAATTAAAACTTTTGAAGGGTAGTTTACCCTTATACTTCCCTGATCCTGTACTCAATTTCCTAATAATCAAAGTAATTAATTCATCCTCATTAATCTCAAATATTTCATCCTCATTTTATTTATTACATTGGAACTTCTTCTTAGGCTTAATTTATATCTTGAATGTAGCTCCTTATTTGGTGGTATATCATCATTTATTCTCATCAAATATGCAGTAAGGGTTACATGCAATTGATCCATCTTCAACTGAGTATGATCATGACTCTCTTCTAAAGAAGATATTTTTGGATTAAATTTTAGAGATAGAGAGCTTAATACCTTTTGGACTATAGTTTATTCTTCAAGATTATCTCGAATACCTCTGATGATGTTCATAGTCTCATCAAATCTCTACAAAAAGGATGTCATAGAGTCTTCTTCCTTCATCTTGAGACTTTCAAAGTGCCTTCTAATAGTCTATAACTTAGCAATTTTGACCTTTGAATCTCCTTGAAAAATGATCTTCATTTTGTCCCATATCTCTTTACCATGTGTACAATGGATTACCTTGGTGTATTCAGTATCTAAAAGACCACAAGTGATAGCATTCATTGCCTTGGATTTTTTCTCAAATAATTTCTTATCTGCAATACTAAATGGAGTAATAAGAGTAAGATAAGCATCTAGAATATATTTTCACACATCAAACCCTAAGGATATAATATACGTCCTCATATTTTCACTCTAAAAATAGTAATTAGATCCATTGAACATCAATACACTATTAATAGGTAAACCTCCTTGATGACTATCCATATTTTACATTGGATCTCCTTCAGGCTATTAAGCCTTTACCAACGAACCTACACTTATACAAATTATTAGAGGTATAGTCATTGGGGGCCAGTGAATCAGTGATCCTAAATAATCCACCTTCAATTATTATCTTTGTACACACTTAATTAGTTACCATAATCATTCATGAAGTATACACATCATTCATATCAATGAACAAGAGAGATAATGCAATATCAATCACATAACACATGACATACACGGGAAAACCTGTTGGAGAATAAAATCCACTAGAACCTAAAATTTTAATACTATCTTATAAAAATAAGAACCAATTTAGACCATTTACAAATAATCAAGGAACTATAATCCCACAAGGTGATGCCACACTTGTCTACCTAAGCTACAACAATAACAAAACCTTTTAGAAAGTTTCACCTTGCAAGGATGCTATAACCACCTTAGATGTTGAGCTTCTACAAAAACACATATAAACACATCCACATTTTAATTGATGTCTTCAACACCTAAGGGTGGACATATGATTATAATTCTTCACCTTCACTCACACTCAAAAAATAAGCACACTTTTTTGTCAATATAATTATGAAAAATAGGTCATACAAATAGTCTTCAAACTAATTTGCTCTTTAACTCATCCTTAGTGCACTCTACCACTCCTTCTCTCCATAAAACACACTCATAATCCTCTCTTCAATGTCTCACATTCTCTTATTTTAGGTATATAAATCACCATATTTTTTTTCACTATATATAGATTAATCTTAATAATCACTACCTTGGTTGGCCATTAGGCAAGATTTAGCCCTTAAGACATATTTCACATGAAGACACAGTTCAAAACAATCTTCATTAGTTGGCCATAGCATCTATGGGTCACCCATCAGTAGATATACCTTGTAATAAGTCCCTTGTAGCTCTTATATGTCTCATTAAGACATATTCACCCATTTAGCACATCCTCAAGCAAAACAAGAACACATGACCACTTTAAAATACATGGGTCCACTACTTTATCTCCTTTGACATCTTCAAAATATCACAATCATCTTATCTCACCTTTATGTATGCTCAAACAACTAAAAAATAGACCTTATAGATTAAACACACCTCCAAAATCCACATAGCGCATCCTCATCGACTCTACAACATGTTCCAATAGCTAATTCATCATGAGACATCAAAATAACATCAACACAAGATTAATAAACCTTCTCGGGTTACTTATAGAATAAGAAAAAACACAAAATCCAATTTTAGGCTCAATATCTTTGATTGTACTCACTTTCATATCTTTAAATTAGGTTCATTAGATGTTCCATGAAGTCTTCTTCATTTTTAATTTTTATAGCACTAGTAAATTTGACTTCTATGAAAAGATATGGATAAATTATGAAGCTATAATTTTTCCATGTGTTAAATTTAAATAGTTGATTTCAAATAGTCAAAATTAAACTTTGAACTTAATTCTTGAATATCATGTCCTCTTAGCTCAAATCAAATATGCACCATCGATCTTATTCAAGATTTAATGCATAGTCCACTAAAGCTAAATGTTAAACATATGACAGTTGACCTCATCTCATCCATTCTAGAAATGTTGACTCAATGCACTTCATTTATCTCTACATATCAACTATGTCTTTAATGATCAATTATCACCATTTTATCAATCTATACAAATTCCCACTCATCGTTGGATCCTTATCTTGTACCTTTGATCAGTCATTAAAAAAATACACCTATCTTTATCTCTCTACTTCTAGACTTCTTAGAGCAATGTACACAGTTGATCTTGATTGAGCTTTAACACTTTCAAAAATTACTATAGGACCCCTCTTAATATGATTGAGTAGCCATTTTTTATCATTAATAACTTATTCTACTCTACAATGTAGGATCTCTAATTTGGATTAGATGATCTCCTCACACAAGAGAATCCAACCATGTGACACATTGTACCTAAAAACATCACATGTGTGAGATATAATACTATTAAAATTCCTTCTTAAAATATTTTTTCATAGATCCAACTATGTTTAGAATTTATATGGGAGACCAACTTTGTTCCCGTATAGCTTTTGTCATGCTTCAGCACATGATATCAAATTTATCACAATTCATCTATGCTCAAAACTAAATCAACCCATATGATCAGTTTCTCTTGACAAATCCACATGTGAAAGATATAAACCCATAAAAATTCTCACTCGATTCTTCATGAAACATTCCAAAATATGCCAAGTATGGGAAAACGTAATCAAACTGCCTAGGAACCAAAATTTGCATATGCATGTCTTTTGACATGCTTTAGAAATTGACTGGAGAATTGGTGCATAAAAACTAGGGATTAATATTATCATAACCATATGACCAACTCCAATTGACTCATTCCCACGTGGAAATGGTGATGTCATCAAACTAATTACTCATATTTTTTGCCATTGGACCCAAACTATCAAGATGAAAACTATGGACTACCAAGTGAATTCCACTTATGTACACAAGAAATGAAAGCATAGATAAAATCTAGTAGGACCCCTTTCACATGTTCAAATATCCATACTCATCCTCAAACATCTCTAACCATGTCAACATTGAAAATATACCAACTATACTTCATGCAAACTTATGACTAGCATATTGCACAATTTGTCTTTGTCACTTAAGCTATCAAATCACTTCATCCACTCAATAGGAAAAATCCATTACACCAAAATAACATCATCATGATAAATTTCCAACAAAATTTTCTAAAAATGTATATTTAAAGAGATAATTATATATATTTCTATACCATTTAGGATTATCCATACTTATAATGATTAAAAGTAATTCCAATGCATTAATTAAAATTATATCCATAGAAGGATCTCATATTTGTTGGATAGTAAACATTTCATGATCATCATAGATCTCAATTATAACTAAATAAGAAACACCAACCATTGCATCCACATGATGATTATATTTTTTAGGAATATTCTCAATGGAAAGATAAGAAAATAATGACATGAGATAGTTGACCATATATTTATAAGGAATAAGCTTATCTTCCTTGGTTTGATAAATATATAAGACTTGATTAATGGTAAGATGTGAATCTCTATATACATGTAAGGATTTGATATTTAATTTTTCTGTTATTAATAGTTAGAATATTAGAACTTCATATTTAGCAATAATATTGGTAAACACAATTCCTAAGTGAAAGGAAAGGGCAATAGGTAAACCTTGAGGGGAATTAAATTTAACACCTACTCTAGCTCTTGTGTAACATTTAGACACATCAAAATACATTATCTAAGTCTCATTTTAAATTCTGTAAAAGGTAATTTTTTCTCAATATTCATCATTGATTAGAATTATGTTTTGCAATGGACTAGCAACCAATTGATCAACAATAACCTTTCATTTAATAACTCTTTATGAGACAAAGTTTCAATTTAACTCAATAAGAAACATTACCCATTTTAGTATGCATCATGACAAATGGAGTTTTTCAACTATCTATCAAAATGTATTGTTTTTAGTAATAACATGAGTTTAATTATGATGTAAATATGTCATAATTGTTTCGTAGAAAAAACAATTGCTAAACACAACTTTTCAATGATATTATAGCTTTATTCATAATCAAGAAGTGTGTGATTGATATATTAAATGGTAAACTCATGATGAGTATCATCATGTTGTGAAATAAAATGACAAAATGCATGACTAGTAGCTAAAAATTATAATAAAAGAGCTTTATATAGAATGGGAGGAATAAGGATGGGTGGATTCAAATTATATTCCTTAAGTGCATAAAATTTTGTTAAAATTATTTATCTGACTCAAAATTTCTATCTTTCTTATGTAAACGTGTCAATGAAATTGTTTTATTTGATAATTGAGTAATGAAATGACAAATATATTGGATACATCATTGTAAACATCAAAGTTACATAAGATTATTGGTGGTGGTATATGAATTATAGATTTTACCTTTTTGGGGTTGACTTTGATACCTCTTTGGTATATAGTAAAACCCAAGAGATTGACTATTGTAACTGCTAATATGAATTATGTTGGATTTAAATGCATATTTTAATTTATCCTTATTTTAAATTTTTTTGTAAATTGATAGCATGATATGGGGTAAATTTTAGTGGTAAATATTCATTAATTTAGGAATATTACATTTTAAATATTTCAAATTTGGCAATTTTTTGGGGTGCAACATATGACCCTTTCACCTAAAATTTTGGGATGTCATTTTATTGAGGGGTCAGCTCACCAAATATTTACAATATTTATGGGGTTATCCATTTAATTTTCCATATATATATATATAGTACATATGTTCCCAAAGGTTTCATTTTATGAACTTACCATCGAAGTATCTTTTTTTACCAGATTATGAAGATAGAGACTTGAGGCCATAATCTACCATTAGACTAATTTTAGCACCTTGACTTTTACTAGCATAATATTGCATGGTGAAAATAAAATTCCCTACAACATGGTGTCACGTGGTTGTAGTTTACTATGTGATGGTAACCTATTGGGTGATGGTAATCTATCATGTGATGATAATCTACCATGTGATTACATCACATCACATGATGGTAATCTTCCACTTGATAGCAATGTGCCACATAATGGTAATTGGTCACATAGCTACCATGTCCCACATGGCAACACTGTATCACCCAATAGTGAGGTGTTGTATGACTATAATGTGGCATCTGATAGTGGTGTGTCACATGATAGATCTATGTGGTATGATTATAACCTACTTCCCAATAGTAGAAAGAAAGTTAGCAATAATAACCTACCTAGAAACACAAATCAAGCATTAAAAAGTACCAGCAAGGATAAAACACCACAAAAAATACTAAAAAATATAATATCATGTCTTATTTCATAAATCTAGGAAAAAGAACTAGGCAAACCACAGACACTCTAAATACAGGTAATTCTAAATATTTTTTAAAAAGTAGTTAATTTTTTTCATAGTAGAATAATATAAAAACCATTTCAATGTAGAAATCAACATGGATATTGAAAGTATTTAATTAGAAAGAATTAATCCCAATAGCTTCTCACCACTTGAATATTTTATTGATGAAATACCATACCTAGAAGACACACGTATGGATACTTCATTAAAAAATACTCCTCTGGGTAATCCACAAGATAAATGAATTTCTTTTAAGACACAAAATTTTGTTGAAAATTCCATTCAAAAAAGTAGATGGAGGAAGAGAAGTACATGGAGAATAGGAAGGCCTTTTCAAGTTAACTGGGCTATAAAATGGACAATATAGAACCTGTAGACTTGGAAAATGGTAATGAGACTCGCACATAATGTAAATGTATAATTTATAGTTGGAAACATAGAAAAGAACATATAATGCAACTTAAAGTGGACACAATTGAGAAATAATGTAGAAAAATATATATATTAGTGAACCACACAAATAGATAGATAACAAAAACACATGAAAAAATGGAGAAGAATGCATGCATGTCAGATATCCATGTGAATAAAAAAATGATCAGAAACAACAAAAATATCCTATTGAGAAAGGGGGAACTATAAAATCACAATTTGGAAAAGTTATGTAGTCCAATCTTAGGGAAAAATATGTATATTTCTCTACTATTTTCCACATTTAAAAAAAGGGAAGACCCATTTCTAATTTTATTGATTACAAAACTTTATTTAAACATAATGGGTTATTGGATATTCCATAGTCACATTGGTAAGACAATAGTGCTTGGGAAATGGCAAAATGTCTAGCCATTGTTGAGATGAAAGATTTAGAAAAAAGTTTTAAGAGATCATTATTTATCTCTCTATCCATCGATGAGGTCATTGAATTTGAAAACATACCATGGGTTTGTATGCATGTGTATACCTTTGAATACTATTCAAGGCAATCTCATCTCTTAGCTATACATAAAATGTTAGAAAATTGTAATGTAAAAAACCTCCATAAATTAGTTATAGCTAATGTAAGAGAGAAAGCTGGGATATATGATTATGCCATAGATAAGAGGTTGGTCTATGTTATATTGAATGTTGCATTGATGATGTAGTGCCATAGAAAGGGTCTTTATGTTTATTTACAAACAATAGTTTCTCTATTTATGATTCCAATACATTGCATGGCACATAGGGTGAATCTTGATTACAAAATTGTTAGCATATTCAGTAATGTCACAAAAGTGGAAGATCTTATTCATGATTTGCATGGGTACATGTCAAGTAGTCCAAAAATATTCATGGAGTTTTATAAATTTGAAATTGGGGTGACATATTGTAAAAAACTACTGAAAGATGTGGAAAACTAATGGATTTCCATGTATAAACCTGCCTATAGAATTGTTTAGGAATATCCATCTATGATATGGCTTATGTATAAATATCATAGGGAAGTTGAAAAAGCAAAAGATTTGTTTTGTCATTTAATAGATTTAGAAACTTTACTAATATTATGCCATAATTTTCCAATGTTGAAGGAAATCAACTATTTTATGAAACATGCCCAAGAGAGATCTATCTATATTATTGACTTCATATGTTTGAGAAAATGTGTATGTCAATGTTTAGATATATGTTACATATCGAATGAAATATTTCACAGAACTATTTTTAGAACATGACAAATTTTGACTAATTTTTAAAATCTAGAGAGTTATTCAAAATTCAATATACATGATCATCTTTGTGTCATGGTAAATGGCATTGAGATCCCAATGTGCACATGCTTTAAAAGAATCAAAGTTGTGGGAGTTGAGCCTGAAGATATACATGTGATATGTTTGTTATATAATACTATTTTGTCTAAAACATGAATTAAATTGATAAAGACCTCACAAAGTTTAGCCACTAATATTAGAGAACATTTTCAAAGGGATGGGTTGTTGGAGGGCATGGGAGTTATGAATCCCATTTTTTGGAATAGTGTTAATAGTGAAGAACAAATTAATGCATTATTTTACAAATACTTGGGTACAATTGTTATGCATTTATGTAGATATTTATATGTAAAGGGAGTTTAGATTAATGGTATTTTAAATAAGCAATTACTTACATCTCAGTCAACATAGTTTGGTTTTACAATGATTAATCAATTTCAGTGTTTAAGTGACTCAACTGAAAATGGTACCATTACTCATCTATGAAAAAAAAAATTATCCAAGCAAAGTTTTACGATAAAGTATTAGTGAATATTTCATATTATATGAACTATTTCAAATAATGATTTTTGGTTTTGTAAAATATGAATGAGTGTTTAGAACATTATCTTTTGTGAAGTAAAAACTTAGAAAAAAATTGGATAAAAATATAGAGACTTGCTTGAGACTATATGTTTTGCATTATTCTATAGAAAAGTTTTCATATGACAGAGTATTGGAAACATGGAGTTCTCTAATGGAAAGAAGAGGCATGACTAATACATCTATCAATACAGAGGAAGAGAATACCAAGACTGAGTATGACACTATAATGGTAGATATGAATCACACTTACGATGAACAAGTTTCTCGAGGATTGTTTCAGCTACCCAAACTTTAGTTTGATAAGTATGGAAATTACTATTTTCTAAAATATTTCTTATGCTTTCATCTTCAAATAATTTAAATTTTGTAATCTATTTCCTAGAAGTTACATTCATGAATTTTATTCAATTCATTGGAATTAATACTTTTTGCCCTATTAAAATTATGTATTTCAAATAGTACATTATCTTTGCAATGCATGTGATTCATTAATAATCATAATTCTCAATAATATTCTACATAGCATGATAATATCGAGACTAAATATGGCAATATCATGGTAGCTACAAATCAATCTTATGATGGGCAAGCTTCTCAAGGATTTTTTCACTGCCAAGCTTGTAGTTTGATAAGTATAGAAATTAATATCTTCTAAAATTTTATTATTCAATCTTATTTAAGTACATTAAGTTCTATAATCTATTACTTGAATGTTACAATCATGAATATTTTTCAATACATTAGATTAAATATTTTTGGTCCTATTAAAATTTTATGTATTTTGAATAATATTTTATCTTTGCAATTCATCTCATTCATCATGTAGCAATCATAATTCTCATTAACTTCATACATAGCATGAGTATTATGTCTAGACATGCATGCTGCACCATTATTCTATTACATGTTTACATTAGTACCATTATACCAATATGTAGCTACAATCAATCAATTAAATACTACAATTCCTAAAACACTAACAGTGTAATAATGCATTCAAATCTACAAATAGTAGAACACTATATATAACAATAATAATGCATTCAATAGTGCAACTAGAGTAATATAATTCTATATACTATTTACTCTTCCATTAAAATATTGAAATACTAAAACTACTAGAAATATTTTACCTATAGTTCACATATTTAATAATCAATCCATGAATTCCATGCTACAACTATTAGAATAGTTTAACCGTGCAGTCAATGCTATAACTATTATAACACTATAACACTAACAATGCATTAATTGCTACAACTACTAGAAAATTTTAACAATGCATTCAAGGCTACAACAACTAGAACATTATAACCATGCATTCAAAAGCTACAACTAGTATATATCAACTACTAGAACATTAAATACATCCATATAATATTTACTCCTCTTTTTTTCTTACCAATCATTCAATATTATAATTACTAAAACAATATAAATCCATAAAATACTTATTGTACGATATGCTATTCTTCATATGGTTGGGTTCACATATTTCTAAATTGCACCACAATCAATGATACATATAACAAGTAGATTAGTTTAAAAATGCATTCAAATATCCAACTACTAGAACATTATAGCCATTCATTCAAACCATAAAACCATAACATCCATAGAACATTAAACTTGACCACTAATATATTTTAACTACTACAAAATTAAAACCATCCATAGAATATTTACTCTGTGTTTTCCTTATAGAATATATAAAAAATGCATTCAAGGATATAACTACTAGAACATTATACCCATTCATTCAAACCATAAAACCATAACATCCATAGATCATAAAAACTGATGACTAGTATATTTCAACTACAATAACATTAAAACCATATATATAATATTGAATCCACTTTTTATTTATAAAATATATAAACAATGCATTCAAGGCTACAACTACTATAATAGTATAACCATTAATTCAAACCATAAAACCATAACATCCATAGAGCATTAAACTTGACGACTAGTATATTCCTACAACTAGAACATTAAAACCATCTATAGAGTATTTACTCCATTTTTTCTTCATAGAATATATAAAATTGACCACTATATATATATATATATATATATATATATATATATATATATATATATATATATAAAACTAAGAGTACTTGCTTTATTAAATGATATTTTATAGTTTTTCCAAATACTCTTAGTTTTATATATATATATATATATATATATATATATATATATATATATATATATAACAAAGAGTATTTGGAAAAACTATAAAATATCATTTAATAAAGCAAGTGTTTTTCAAATAAACATGATATAAACTTTTTTAAATAATATATTCTATCATTATCAACAATATAAACATAGAAAAATCATCTTTTTTATGACTGAGACTCTCCTCCTACTACCTGCTTGACATCCCCACCCATAGAAACCCCTCTATCTAGACTTTCATGTGAATCCTTCATTATCACTCCCTCCTTCTAAAGATCCTCTACGTAGAATTAATTTGTGCAAGAATCACATTCTTCTCATTCACTTCATCTCCTGTTAAAATAATTATAGGATCCAAATCTATATTTTAACTCAATAAAATGTTGGGATCCATACTATGGTCTTTAATTATCTTCTTCAATGTATTATTCTATTTATTTAACAGAACCAACTTTTCCTTCAATGCAATTGTTGAGAAGATAATTTTATGGGTTTTTTTTCAAATGCACATTAATAAGATATGCTTCTTGCTTCAAATTTCCATATTTTTCCTACAAAAAACAAATAATATATGTGTTAAGCACATATAAAAGTATTATGACAATTAAAATACATGTTATAGATAAAGAAAACATACTACTGATTTATCCTTCTCTGTTTGCGCAATGGTAACAAGGTTGATATTTTTAGCCAATTTATTGAAATATTCTTGGGCTTCTCCATTTAAATTTTCCAGCTTGTTTATCATAATATCTAAAATCCTATCATTATAAACATTTTACATAGAGATTAACGTAAATTACACATGCTGGAATAAAGTATCAATCTTTGAGGGTTCATTTTGAATAAAAGAAAATAAATTCACTCTTTCAGAGTGGTTATGATAACAGTTAGTGATTTATTTGATAAGGTATTTTGCCCTTATCTCCTTTATTTTTAAATCATTAAATTCACCAATAACACCATCCATCAAATTCAGAAGTAAATTTTATGAAACTAGATTATCCAATGTAAAACTAGTAAGAGAATCCTCAAAAACATTGACATTATCTGTGTGGAGTGGGGAAGAGCTAGATAGGGAAGAGGGAGCCGTAGGAGGACATTGTACATTAGGAACTTAAATAAATTTATGTTGATTGAATCCACCAATAGCTAGAGGTCTAATTTCAATGACAAGAAAATCCTCATCTAGATCAATCTTTTGCAAATATGTAAGACCATCTACATTAAAAAGGCCACCAATAGAGAAATTAGGGAAATCAAAAATCTATAACATGCCTCAACTTTATGTAGGGAGGGAGATGTTTTTCAATCTTCTCTAAATTTGGATGGGTGGTGGAGGTGGTGGAATACTCTAAGGTCTCCACATAGATGTGGGGTGGACTGCAATTTTTTTAATTCACAAAAAGTAAATTTAAAAACACAAATTGAAAGAAAATTCAAATTGAATCTGTTAATATTATTACCTATATGGGTGACTTTGTCGTCCATTATAATCATTCTTTCCATAGTTATCTCTTCCCCCCTTGGTGTCCTTATAGAAGTTGGTCCTTGACATCTCATTGTGCTTGTGGGAGAGACATTGAATGTTTCAAGATCAATTTCAAAATGAGTAATTTATGTAGTTAACTAACTAAAAAATTATAACAAACTTCAAATCAAAAATAAATTTGTAATGTCAAACATTGATGATGTTGTGTGGAATAATCTAGAATAAAAATGATACAAGAGTCAACTACAAAAATATATATATATATATACATATATATACATATATATACATATATATATATATATATATATATATATATATATATATATATATATATATATATATATATATATATATATATATATATATATATATATATTATTTTTCTATATTTAACAAAACAAGAAAAAGACATTAAAAGAGATTTGGGTGAACCTGGAAGTAGAAATGAAATAGAATTAGTTCTTGGGCATTTTGGAATTTGAAAAGAATTGAAGGAAGAATCTATGGATAGGGTATCCCTAGAACCCTCTAAAGCATGCCAACCTCTATTTTTAGTCTATTTTCTTGTGTTATAGATAAAGAGTCTTGTTTGTAACAAAGAATAGGGTAAAAAATATTAAAGTTTGAAATATAAGACAAAATGAGACCTGGGTAAACTAAAATTACATCTTGTTTCTCAAGAGACAAAGCATTATCTTTCATTTTTAGATGAATGTAAATGGGAATAATTAGTATTTTATATTTCATATAAGGCATTGAAGTATACGACTAAAATGTAGTTAGAAGAAGAAATTATGCAAGTGTCATTAGAAAAAAAATTCAATTCTGCCCTAATCCTACTAGAAATAATGGTGCACAAATCACAAAAAACACCCAAAAAATAATGAATAATATAGTAAACAACCTAGAATGGAATGTTTGATGCTCTTTCCTAAAACACAATTCTTTCTTGAAAGAAATGGGCAATAGATTTGAGAAATAGATTGTTGATATTTTTTACAGGGATCTCCCTTCGATTTCAACCAGCTAAAATGAATTCTTAAGTAAAATATGCAATTGAATTAGGATACCAAAATATTTATAATAAATTATTCAAGAATAATTAAGAAATGTCAATTTCATTAATAAATTAAACACTTACTAGTAGGGTCAATAAATAGTTTATAAATCGACTCCAAATAATTTTTTATGTCATTTGATGACAACACCTTTGTACTAATAGTATTTTCACTACAATGTGGAAGCCCTATTAAATTGTGGATATCCAATGGCAAGTTGTCAAAGGATATGGTTTTTTTGTTAAACCATACGTATAAATAGATCTTGCTTTAATTAAAATGCCCAACCAAAGATCGTAGTAGATTTTTGTTGGTAGCCATATCATATTATAACATTTACACCAGGGCTCTAAGATAGCATTAATTGAACCACTCAAAAAAGGATCCAAGATCACCCAACATGTGGAGGAAATATATACACAAAATATTTTTGAAAACATAATTTTGGATCACCACTGGTTGACTATGAGTTTTTGTGGATGTGAAAGCCATTGGAAACGGGTTAGCAAAAGTATGTAGGTTGAGTTGGAAGAAGGAAGGTTGATGTAGGATGAGAAAAAGTTTAAGAAAAGTGTAAAATGAGGTTTTTGTAGCATTATTTATAAGTAAGGTGGGTAACTAGAGAAACTAATTAGTGTCACTAGGGACTGGTGATAGTATGGTACTGCACAACAACATGCCACTAGCCCATTAGGTGGTAACACTAGTAGTACATGATATCATATTATCACATGATAGCATTTCAACATGTGATAGCATAACACCACATTAGAGTACGGTGTCATGCGATAACAAGGGTTTATGTGGCATTATGGTGCCACATGATAATAGGTCATCATGTGATAACATTGTGCTATATGATAGCATTATGTCACATGACATCTTGGTGTCATGAAATATCATGGTGTCACATGATAGAATGGTCTCATGTGACAACATAGTGTTGTGTGGCACCATGTTATTATTCAGCACCATGATACAATTTGGCACCATACTACCATGTGGTATTATGATACTACATGGAACCATGCTCCCGCATGGCATAATGATATCATGTGGTAGCATACTACCAACATGTTCTCACTTGGCAACATATTAACACCTAACAACATAATAAAGCTTGAAAACATAATGACATTTGGTGGTATAATGATGCCTAAGAGCATAATGATGTTTTATATCATAATGATTTTTAGGAGCAAAATGTCATCTTGGCCCTTTTAGTGTTATAACATAATCAGATAACACAGGGTGATTTTTCACATGCTCTACTCATTTTGATTCACCAACGGAGTGAATTGAATTCACCTAAAAAAACCTAAAGGTGTTTGGTTCAAGGCCTCTTAAAGTGAACCTTAGGATGATCTTGTCAATGTTTGGATTTTGGTAATAAATCATACATATAAAAATCAACTATTTTATAAATGTAATCATGAAAAATTATGATTCATTACACGTTGATAAGTTATGGAGAAATAAGTGTGAATTAAACAGTTTGAGAGAATTGATGGATTATATTTTATCCAGTTGGTTAAAACCTCCCTTATTTTGTGCCATTTTGGTGGGGATATGGCTTATCAACAAGGTATGGAATTTTTTTTCAAAGAGTATAAATAGGTGTGATGGGAAACACATTATAATTGTGTTTTGCATCTCAGTTTGAGCTATGCTTTCTCTCTACGGTCAGTGTGATCAATTTTGAGGTGTAGCTTTACATCTTGGGAATTGTGGTGTGAATTCAACATGGAGAAAATTATCTCTATTAGAGATTTATTTTTTATAGTTTTTCTTACTCTAGTTTATAATATTGTTGATATCCTCTTAATGGACATATCCCACATTGGGTGAGCCACATTATGTCGATGTTATGTGCGTATTTTTTGCTTAGATCTAATTTTTTCTTCCTTATGTATCTACTACAATGATTCTAAGGAATGATTTCCATGTTGCATATTATTACATAATTAATTAATTCAGTCACTTATTATTAACAACTGGTATCAAAGCTAACTTTAGTGTTTTTTCTAAAGTGGTGAATTATAGGGAAATATATTAGCTTGAGTGGGAACTATGGCAGATAATGGTAGATCTAGAGTATAAAAATTCAACGGGAAAATTTTTAGATTGTGGAAGATGTAGATGGAAGATTACTTGTCTCAAAATAATATTCATCTCCATTTTATGGGGAAAATAGGTAAACCTTCAGATATGAATCATGAAAATTGGTATTTGTTGGATAGGAAAGAATAGGGAGCCATACGGTTTTGCCTTGTATCTTCAATTGCCTTCAATATTTCAAAGGAGGCGACCACATTTGGTCTAATGAAGAAATTAGGGGAGTTATATGAAAAATCCTTTTTGTCTAATAAAATATTTTTGATGAAAAGGTTATTTAATATGAAAATGTTTAAAAATGGTTCTATAGCTAATCAATTAAATGATTTTAATGTAGTTGTGAGTATGTTAAATTCTATTGGTATTAAATTTAAAGATGAATTTAAGGCTTTATTGATTTTATGCTCCTTACCTGATAGTTTGAATATCATGGTTATGGTTTCGAGTAATGTCATCCCTATTAAGGGAAGTTTAAAGTTTGAAGATGTTATAGGTGTGATTCTTATGGAGGAAATGCAAAGGAAGAGCACTTGTGAATCATCTTTAAGGAATGATTTAACAATGGAGACTATGGGGTGATAAAAGTATAGAAGCAAAGGAAACCATCAAATTTCAAAGGGTCAGGGAAGATCTAAATCTAGAACCAAGATGGTGTGTTAGAATTGTGGAAAATGTAAACACACAAAGAAGGAATGTTGGGAACTTTTGGACAAGAAGACCAAACATGAGGTGACCAAGGAGGTAAATATCACAATAGGTAATGTTAGTTAGGATTATTTAATTCTTTCCTTGGATATTTTTTTTTAAATCTAGGGTATTAGCTTCAGGGGGCTCTTTTCATGCCACCCAACATAGGCATCATTTTACTCATTATGTTCGAGGAGATTTTAGACATGTTTAGCTTGGTGATGATGAACCATGAAATATAGTAGGGAAATGTTATGTTGAGATAAATATGCAAACTAACATCACATGGTAACTGAAGGATGTTAAACATGTCCCACATCTAAGGCAAAAATTAATATCAATAGGATAATTAGATAGTGAGGGTTGTTCAGTGATATTTTTAGTAGACTCTTGGAAAGTTACCAAGGGTGGTCTTATGGTTGTGAGAGGTAATAAAATTGGCACTTTGTATTTGATTATTAGTGTTGAAACTTTTATTTAGTTGTTGCAGATGGAGATGCAACATTGAGACACTAGGGTTTAATCATATGAGCTAGAAGGGCATAGAAATCTTGAGAGATAAGTTACCTAGATTAAAAAAATTTGATTTGGACTTCTAAGATGACTGTGTGTACATGAAGCAAAATAAAGTTAAGTTCCTAAGGATTGGACCTAAAAATAAGGATAATAAGTTGGAGTTGGTTCACTCAGATGTATGGGCGCTAGCTCAAGTATCTTCTATTAGTGGTTCAAATTATTATGTTATATTTTTTAATGATGTAACTAGGAAAGTTTAGGTTTATTGCATTAATAAGAAATTTTATGTGTTTGAAATAGTCAAGATATGGAAAGCTTTAGATGAGAATCAAATAGGTCTCAAATTGAAATGTCTCAGTTCGAATAATAGAGGTGAATATTTTAGAAAAGTATTTGATGATTATTGTTCATAAAATGGAATTTTTAGGCAAAATATGGTTCTAGGGACACAACAAG
The DNA here is from genome assembly GCA_037957365.1 of Torreya grandis. Lineage (NCBI taxonomy): Eukaryota > Viridiplantae > Streptophyta > Pinopsida > Cupressales > Taxaceae > Torreya > Torreya grandis. The sequence goes on from JARHVA010002141.1 coordinate 2,531,543, forward strand.
AGAATTGAGTGTCAGAGAGGATGAACAAGAAAATCATGGAGCATGTTAGGAGCATGAGGTTGTACATAGGGTTACCCCTAATGTTTTGGCTAGAAGTTGTTAGCTCGATGGTAGATATGATTAATAAAGGAACTTAGTGCCTTAGGATGGAGGCATACCTGAGGAAGCATGGTCTTGTAAGAAATTTAATTATTATTATCTTAGAGTCTTTTGATGTGAGGCATTGGTTCATGTTCCCAAGAAGAATAGGACCAAGTTAAAGGTTATGTCTGAGAGATGCACCTTTATTGGTTATGGTGAGGATGAATTTGGTTTTTGAGTTTGAAGTTTTAGAACAAGAAAATATTCTAGTCTAAGGATGTTGTATTTAAGGAAAAAGTAAAGTATAGAGATTAGTTGTAGGAATAAGAACAAAAAGAGTACATAGTGTCAGATGATATTACCAATGGTAAAGTTTCTAAGGAGATAGTTTAGGAACCTTCTACACAAGAACCCCAAACTCGTATAGTAGGAAGGTCTCATAGGGAATGAAAACCTTCTTAACATTTTTCCCCATCTTTGAGTTATTTGTTACTTACTGATAGTGGAGAAGTAGAAAGTTTTGAGGAAGCAATGTAGGTGAATTCTAGGAAGAAGTAATAGCAAGCCATGTAAGAAGAACATAGTTCTCTCATGGAGAACCAAATGTGGAATTTGGTGAAGCTACCCAAGGGCTAGAGAGTATTGCAGAACAAGTGGGTATACAAAATTAAAGAAAAGGAAGGTGGAAGGAAAAGGTACAAGGCTCAATTAGTGGTAAAAGGATTTACACAAAAGAAAGGTATTGATTTTGATGATATTTTTTCTCCTATTGTTAAAATGACTTGTATTAGAATTGTGCTTGGTATAGTTATAGTAGAGAGTTTACATTTAGAATAATTATATGGGAAGACTACATTCCTTCATGGTGATTTGGAGGAGGAATTATATATGGAACAACCATAAGGTTTTGAGGTCAAAGGAAAGGAAAAATTTCTATGCAAACTAAAGAAGAGCTTGTATGGCCTGAAACAAGCTCCACAACAATGCTATAAGAATTTTGATAGTTTTATGTTGGAATAGGGTTACTCCAAGTGTCATTATAACCATTGCATGTATGTCATGAGAATTAAGGATGGAAATTATATTATCCTATGATTGTATGTATATGACATGTTGGTTTCAGGAAAGAACATGTAATAGATTCATGTACTCAAGAAGCAGCTTGGTGATTCTTTTTCTATGAAAGATTTTGATGTAGTGAAATAAATCCTTGGTATGAGGATAAATTAGGACAGGAAGGAGAAAAAGCTGATCTTATCCTAGAAAGAGTACATGAAGAAAATTTTGGAGAGGTTTAGTATGCAAGATGCTAAGTGGGTTGGGAATCCTTTATTAGGCCATTTCAGATTATCAAAGGATCAGTATCCCATGATAAAAGAAGTAAAGCTAAATGTTTCCAAGGTATCTTAATCATTAGCAGTTGGTAGCTTGATGTATGCTATGGTTTGTATTAGGCCAGATATTGCCCATGCAGTGGGAGTAGTAAGTAGGTACATGAGTAATCCATGTTATGAGCACTGGTAAGTAGTGAAATGGATTATTCAATATTTGTGAGGAACCATGGGTACAACATTATGTTTTAGCGGATCGAACACCACTTTGCATGATTATGTAGACTTAGATATGGATGGGGATGTTGATAGTAGGAGGAGTATAATAGGTTATGTATTTACTATCGTGAATACAATGATTAGTTAGATTTTTTGGATATAGAAGATTATGGCTTTATCAACCACAAAGGTTGAGTATGTTCCTACTATAAAGGCTATCAAGGAGATGATTTGGTTACAATAATTACTAAATGAGTTGAGGTATAAGAAAGAAGTTAGTGGAGTACATAGTGATAGTTAGAGTGATATACATTTATCCAAAAACTCTGCTTTCCATTCGAGGATGAAGCATAAACATATGCAATATCATTTTATCAGGACATCTTTGGAAGAAAACATGGTCAAGCTAGAGAAGATACATACAAGCTAGAATCCTATGGATATGTTGACCAAGGTAGTCACATTGGAGAAGTTGGGGTTATGTTCAACTTTAGTTGGTGTATGTGAAGATCATGGTGAAGTGTTAAATTTTTTTCAAGGGGAAACAAACTCCAAGTAGGATATTGTTAAATGTGGAGTCTATTTCACCCCTAAGGTTAATATAAAGTTAACAGAGCAATTTTAACATGCATTTATTTAATTTTGCTAATGTGAGGAAAAAAATTTATTGTGATAATCACTTCCCAAATTTGTAGCATGATTTATGGATAAGTAAGTGAGATTTAAAGATGTTGAGTGAATCAGGGGATTATATTTTATTCAGTTGGTTAAAACCTCCCTTATTTTGTGCCATTTTGGTGCAGAAATGGATTATCACCAAGCTATGGATTTTTTTTCAAAGTGTATAAATAGGAGTGAGGGGAAACACATTGTAATTGTGTTTTGCATCTTAGTTTGAGCTTTGCTTTTTCACTGTGGTCAGTGTGATAGGTTTTTATGTATATCTTTGCATCTCAAGAATTCTAGTGTGAATTTGGGCTGGAGAAAAGTATCTTTGTGAGAGGATTCTTGTTTAGATTTTTTTTTACTCTTTTTAATAATATTATTGAGATCCTCTTGGTAGACATAGCCCACATTGGGTGAACCACATTATATTGGTGTTATGTGCATATTTTTTGCTTAGATCTAAAAAATTTCTTCCATATATCTCTATTGATGTGATTATAAGGAATGATTTTTATGTTGCATATTATTGCATAATTAATTAATTAATTTTAATCACTTATTCTTAACAATATCTACTTAAAGACAAAGTTGATATACATACTTAGGTTCAAACATTTTCTTGTTTACTCTAGCAATTTTATCACTATAACAAAATGGATGGAATGTGGGAGGGATATAAGCACATAAATTTGATCACAGGTATTGAATAATGTTAATTCATGAAAAAATTCCAAACCACATGACTTGTAGTCAGATACATTCCTTTGACTCATTTATCTATCTACAGGTTTGAACGATTGTTTATTGTTATCTATTAAAAAAATCTCAATTTTAATTTCTGAACTGAAAAAAATCACCTTAAAACTATCTCTAGTTTAGGACACATGTCCCTGGTCCATATGGATATTTATATGCTAGGCAGATATGAGTTTGTTATGCCTCTATCCACTTAAGTTAGCTACATTTTGTGCCTAATAATAGATAGATTTTTAAGCTTAGAATATTTATTTACATCTGTTTAGATTTTTTTCATGGTTGGGTAATGGAAATTATAAAAATATTCACCTATAAATACATGTCAAGAGTCATTCATTTTCTCCACTTGGTATTCATTTGGTTAAAGATTTTACACTTCTACATATTTAGTAGATATGCCCTATTGATTTCAAATTCAATACCTCTAATGAGTAGCATTAACTAAAGTCAAAATCTTTCTAAATAAATTCAATATATATCAAATTCAATTATCAAATCCATCTTAAAGTTTCATACATATATCTAAAGGGGTATAATTACATATTCATTATAGGTACGAGAGCTATGTGAGCTTCATTTACCTCATTGCACTATTGGATACTTAGGCATCAATCAATTATTAATGGGATGATTGAGGTCATCTTATCCCATTGGACTACTATATTTTCTTGTAGGTTTTCAAGCTATCTATGTTCCCTTTGGGTTTTAAAGACAAGATATGATAAATAATTATTTATGCACCAAAATCCCCTAATTTTAATATCTCAAATTCATAGCATCCATAGCTATAAAAGGTTAAAAAATACTTCCTCGACACATTTAACTAGTACAAGTCTTTGGTCAATAAACTCAAGTTAACTACATTATATTTCTCCTACAATGATTGCGTCCAGATGTGTTTTTTCTCCAATTATTGATATGTCATTTCCAAAATATTATTTTCTCTATTACTTCATACTAGTCATTTTTCACAGTCAACTAGGATAAGTCTGTTGGTGGATCAGAGAGAGAATACAAAATTAAACATAAATAAAACTTTTTATTTTATTCTTGTGAAATGAAGCAGTATATATACAATATAGTTGACTTAAAATCGCTAACTATTTAGTGTCATGGGAGGAATTCGATGTTATCTAATACTGATAAAAAATATAAAAATTATCTCTATCATTTCACCCCTTATTACATTATTTTTACAAACATCATATTCATGATAGTTGACCCCTCCTTATTTCAAACACTGTAAAAATATTTACACACTCTATGTAGCCTGCTCACTTTATGAGTTGGCGTGCCATCTTTGTGGATTCATGGTCTTGGTGGCACCTTGGGTTTTCCTTGCAAGTTTACCACAAACCTAGAAGTGACATGAGTACATCTCTCTGCTTAATATCTTTGATGGTTTTTTGGATTACCACAAACCCATATGGTTTTCTATTTTAGGTTGACCATGAACTTAGAGGTGACAGGAGGTCTTAATCACTTCGATGTTTTTTTGGATTACCACAAACCCTTTTTCCAAGAACTGAGCGCTACTTAAGTGCTTTTGCTCCCCACAATGTTCTTCATCAAATGGTACCAAACTGGAAAATAATGCTCAGTATTTTTATTGAAAACCACACTACATAATTAAGCCACACCACACATAAAAAACACAATAAAAAATGTCACCATAACAGTGACGCGACCTCGTTATAGGGGACTCACGAGAGGATGCCAATTATCCTCCAGCCTCCATATATCCTCCATCATCCAGTATTTTTATTGCTAGAAAAATAAAATATTGCTTTGAAACCCATGTGTTTCCACATTAAATTTATTGACAACATGACATAATAATCACTGACATAAATACTTCAGACACATTGAAAAGATATTTGGGATGTCAATTTCAACTGATAATGCATCTCACTATATAAAAATGACCTTTTTAAATTTATTTCGACGCTTTTGACATATACTCCTTAAAAACTAACAATTATTTTTCAAAATACACTATTTTACAAAACTCTAGATTTGATTTTGACAATATCAAAAATACCCCAAAACAATATTTCTCACTCCAATATCAATTCTTATTTTATTTTATCTTTTAAAGACCACTAAAAATATTGAAACAAATGACTACTCATAATTTTAAAACTAAATAACAAAAGACGTAAAAGTCCTATGTACCAAATAAAAAATAGTCTTTAATTAAAACTTAGCTAAAACTACGACTATTAAAAAACTAGAAACTTCATGAATTTGACGCTGACATACAATACTACAAAATTATGCTAATAAACTTAAAATGACTCACAATAAAAACCTTGACTAACGCTGGAAAATGATTTTGTACCATGAATAGGTCAGGATATATTACGTGGTTTCCTACAAGCTTATCCTATGGATTTGCACGAATCTACTTTTATCCAATCAGGTGCTTGAACAGCGAGATCATCTGATCAAAGAATTTATGTCTCTCGGTAGGAAAACTGAAGCGAGTCTATGGAATCGATGGTAGCTGGCATCAAACACTCACTGTACGACGATCACAGAATAGATTTATAATCATTGAGTGGAGGATGATACTGCATGGGCTGGCAGCGAAATGTTTGGAGATAAAACATGATGCCACCAAATTCGTTTTGTAACGCAGGTCATACGTGGTGCCACTTAATTCATTGTAGAGATAGAAGATACGTGGCTAGAAGATAAATGGTAAAACACCACCCAGAACAGGACTGTTATTGCAACAATGGAAGGTATGCACTGTTATTACAGCGATAGAGAATTCAACATAGGGTTGACAGGGAGGTCTGTGGTTTGGTTTGAGCCAATCTCCAGAATCTGTATAAATGAAGATAATATGAAATTTGCAGGGCGAATAACGTTGAAAATGTTGGGGGCAGATCACTAAGGTCAACAAATCTGGCTGTACGCGTTAAACATGACACAGAATGGAGTACATAGATCGGTTTTTATTGCGTAGGCAGAACCAAATACAAAAAATGCACTTATAGACACAATAAAAATATCAGATGGACAAAATGCTTAAACTAATGGCTTGAAGAAAAAACTATCGACCATTATTTGGGGCATTAGAAGATCCCGTTGCCCCTGCAAAACAACGAACACGCCATATCAGTGGAAATAAACCAGCTCTGATACTAGACTGTTGGTGGATTGGAGAGAGAATACAAAATGGCACACAGAGAAAATTTCTTGGTTTATTCATGCGAAACGAAGCAGTATATATATAATATAGTTGACTGAAAAATAGAAAACTGTTTAGCGTCATGGGAAGAAATCGGTATTATCTTCTACCGATAAATAATGTAATAATTATCGCTAACAAAGTCTGAAGTCAACAGCCCCAAGTGCATTACACTACTGTCCACGTAGAACAAACATGTCTAGATTATGTTTGTGATCATGTAGCTATTCCTGAACCTATATGATCATCTATTTCACTGATTTCCATAGTTAAGTAGTCAGAACACTCAACATAAATATGTGCAAGTTAAATATATTTCTTGCTAGTGTTTTGAAAAAAATCACTTTTATATTTATTATTTTTATAAAATCAAAATGATTGATTATTATATATTTTTATTGTTTTAATATTTTATAATTTCACATTTATAATTAAAGATATAATTTATTGTTTTATGAAAAATAGGGTAAAACAATATCCTATTCTTTGTCAATATTATACATATTAAATCTTGAAATGAAATGAAATCAGGTATGGGCTTGTACCAAATTTTGAATTATACACCCATCAAATTTGATCATTGATTGAATAATTATCACACATTTTCATACTCAATCATTAGTCTCATCATTCAACAATACAAGTTTACTTCTATCAAATGTTCTTTATGAATAAATATACAACTCATAACTTGCCAAACCCCTCACAATGCTTTGTATTTTTACAACACTTATTAGACAATTATAACAACACATACAAATTAAGTCATGCTAGGAGAACAATGAAACATTGAATTATGGACTCAACACCTACATTTGCACTACTGAACATAAATTTCATTGAATATTTCTACCTATCCTAGAGAACTTTAGTTTTTACATGGGTACACAATACAACCTAAGATAAGAAATAAACAAATATGGAATCTGAAATTGATTGAAATTTTCAATCGCTACTCATCAGACATAGGTCGTGCAATTATTTGATAATCCATGGTGCCATTATATGTTTTTCTAGTGATGAAACGTGACCCGACCATGGTTTTCAGTAAAAATTGACGACAAGATCTCTATGTTAAAATAAAGGGCTATTCTTGAATTATCTAGATCACTTTGTGCCTTCTTGTGGCTCTATAACATCTTTATGTACCTATTCATCATAAAATTTTATATTAATCTTCTAAAATAATTATATTAAAATAACTTGTTACACTTATGATAATAAAATAATTAATTACTTAACATAGTTAGCATACTAGATCTGAAATCCAAATCATTTATCCTAGGTAATATGTTTTTTTTTTTTTCTTCTATATTTTTCTGTACAAAATGTGCTTTGCATAATTTTATTACAATAAATGAATATGATAACAAGGAAATGGAAATTTATTACATTAATATAACATTGGTGGATTATTCAAGAAATTAAAACTTGGTAAAAAGATTATGATTCACTATGGTGTTTGTAGCTCAAAACCCTAAACATTAATTTCAAAATTATTGGAGATGGGTTAAGAGCTTTCTTATTATGAAGCCACAGCATCTAGATTTTATTCTAGTCACTGAGGCTTTCGATGTTAAACCAATCTAGGTAAGGGTACCAAAGCTACCATTTTAATTTTGGTTTGATGAAGGTTTGAATTTTATTAGAGATTTGTTGGGTGAATGCTTGATTATTGATGAAAACTCTATGTGGATGTGCCATTCCATATTTGCCCAAATACTAGTCAATCCATATCCTTCTATAGTTTTGTTAGATTTGATTGAGCTGAAGATCCATGGCAGTACCTAGAAGCAACCCATCGATTATGAGGGCTTGGCTTTCCAATGTCATAAATGTTTCAGTATAGATCATTTGTCTACCACTTGTGTTTTGGTAAAGATGAATAAGGGATCATCATGGTTTAAAGATAATTTAGATGATTGTGATAGTGATGGTAGTGAATCTGAAAATGAAACATATATGGACATGAAATCTGAGACTGAAAAGGAAAGTGATATAATAGAATTAATATCATAAATGCCTATGAAAAATTTGGCCCCATGTGAGTAATACGAGGTCAAGGAACCTACAATGATTAACAACTGTGTATATAAATAGAGGTATGAGGTTTAGATTACATTAGTTGAAGGTGAAGTCTTGCTAGATAGGAATCCCTTGTTGAATCAAACATCAGTCAAGGGTCTTGAAATGTCCATTCTTATTATGCCTAATTTAGTTGAATAAGTAAAATGGATGAAGGTTAGTCCCAAAAAGAATGGAAAAGGGAAAGAATGAAAAAGGATCTCTAAACATGAACTTCTCACAACAAAAGAATCATGGAGAGGAAGGGTCTTAATGGTTTTTTCACTTTGTTTATGGTTCTTCTTGGTCTTTCCATTTTCATGAGCTTTCTGTTTCTATTCAAAATTTTGCTTTTTCAGATTTAAGAGAAAGAAGAAACTAAAGAAGTAATGGACAAGGCTTGTGAAGTACCTGGATAAAGACTGCGCACCGTAAATCCAGACGCTGTGAATACTCCTCTTTGGCTGTGAAGGAATAACACCTGAAAGAGATAAACACTAAAAACACAAAGAATGTTAGTCGATAAGAGAGTGGATTGCCAAGCAAAAGCTTGGTCCTTGAAGCTCTAAGGCTTCTTCAAGGATGACAATCCACTGTTTAGACAGAATATGATAAAAACAGAAAAGAGAAATAATGAAAGATGTGAAAAGAAAAGACTACAACAAATGCGTACCTGAAAATCTGTAATCTGGTAAACACAGTCGCCGACGTCGGTGGTATTGCCGTCGTCGGTCAGAAGGTTGCTGACGTCGGTTGGGGAAGTGACCGGCATCGGTCGGGGCAATAGTCAAGCGCTGTGTTACAGGGTTGGTTTCAGGGTTATAGGATAGTGTATGATCTTGTTTGGGGGTCTGGGGTCTGTGAGGGTCTATTTGAGGTCTAAGGGACAGAGAATATTGTCTGGGAATAAACTGGGTAAGTAACAAAGGCGACAGGTGGAAAAGGCAAATGGACAGGAGAGAGAGCTTTTCAGCGTCTCCGAGAGGAACAGAGAAGATTATGGTAAAGGATATTGGAATAGACAGAGGACAGAGTATTTGATATAAATAAAATGATCTAGAAATAAAGACAGCACAAGTACTTATCTGCGTTGAATAGTTGATGAAGATAGCATGCAGTCCCGGTACAAAACGTTGGATACAAGATCTGAGTCCCTGAGAGAAGTTGTCAAGTATGCTGATTCCTACAAGAAAACAAGATGCCAGAACACCAGAAAGCAAGAGCACCAGAGCTTTGTTTCACCGGAAGAGAGAGATTCGCTTGTTAGATCACCCGAGATTCGAAAACTTCTGATTTTGATTGTGATTGTGATTACCCGGAAAGAGGAAGAGAAGTCTGTTAAGTATAACGGACGTCGGCGATTCCGCCAGCGTCGGCCGATAGGTGGCCGACGTCGGCGGGGTTAAAATGGGCAGAACAAGCCACCAAGCCCATTTTTTATCCGCCAAGTGTTCTTCTGCGTTGGAGAATGCCGAAGGTTGTGCTAAATACGCACGGGAGTTTGTTAGGAGGTTAGAAGAATTAGGGAGAGATCTTGAGTGAGTCATAGGGAAAGACTTAGTCTAAGGTGAGGTGTCTAGGCGAGGTGTCCTAGGTGAGGTGTCAAAGGAGGGAGGGATTAAAGGGGCCTTATTTAATTAAAAATAGATGTTTATTTTCAATTAATAAAACTTAGGTGGGTTAGGGACCAAGGAGGACTAGGAGGGAGAAAGGACCAAGGGTTAGACACTTTTTTGGTGTCTACATTTGCCCCTTTTTGTCTTGTTGGTTGTTCTGGACGAACTGCAAGACAAAAACAGGAGTTAGTTTGCCCCAGGTAAGGGATGATGTGGATTGCCCCGAAGTATGGATGAGGTATCCCCCCTCAAAGCGGGAGTCGAGGGAAGGAAACCTGGAATCGGGTGCTGATTTGACAAAGAGTAGATGAGAAGGGTGAAGAGTGAGTGAAAACGCAGCAAAAGTCGTGATTGCGCGCATGCCACTGCACGAGATGGTCGGGTCAATTGTCGCAGGTCAAGGGTCGAGGAGTGCCAAAATTGAAATAACCGGGCCCCAGCATTAGTCGTAGCTGATCGGGTTATTCAATCGAGGCTGAAGCTCCAAATGGTCATCGTGTTCCAGGTATCCCGGGCTTAGGAAGTGCTCCTGAAAACACGAAAAAGTCACAAGTAGGGCGGATCAACTGGCGTGTGATCCTATACTTGTGAGGGTCCAAAAATATAGTCTGCGGACAAATTTGCTAACCAGTCATGGAATAGCATACATGCAAAAATTAACCAAGGCAAACGCTTTGGAAGTAGTCACGGTTTAGGAGATGGGCATGATCTCCAATGTCTGGTGGTCGATGGATAGAAGCAAAAAGTAATCTAAAAGTGCCCCAAGGGGCCAATTTGACATGGTCTGAAGGGCTTAACTTGATTAGAGCCATGATTGTAGTTGTGCGGAACAGAGATAAAAGGTTAAAGTCCACCGTCGTTGGCTACATAACTGATGTCGGTGTCCAAAGAGACCGACGTCGGCGAAAATCGGCCGACGTCGGCAGTATAGGGCACGATGATGCCGACGTCGGCGGCTTGCCAAATCCGACAAAACCGGATTGGCGGCCCACCAAAAGTCATTTGCTATTTGATTGAAAGAGAAAAAGGAGCTCTGGAATTGGTTGAGTGATAGTGACCCAGAGTTGACTGAGGTGCTGTGCGAGGTGGCAAAGAGATATTGGGGGAGAGAAGAAGTTGATTGGACGCTGCAGGGACGTGTGTGGCCCAAGTGAAGTGTGCAGAGCCACTAGGACAAAAGTGATGGCAGAGGGGAGTAGAGGGCCCGCGGGAGGTCCACCATTAGCGGCACCCATCGTGCCACCACGCCGGCGTCGATGGGATGAGGTAAGAGGGCCCTGAACCCTTATTTTGATTGATTTTTATTTTGAATTTAGTTTGTGAAATTGTTGTTATTTGAAGTAGAAATCGAGGGGGATGGTAGCTAGGAAGGTGGGTAGGTTGTCTAGGAGAGCTTAGGAGTGATTTGGGAGGGTTTAGGAGTGTTGGGGAAGGCAAAATGGGGAAGCCCTAATTTTTAGGGCTCGCCCCGTTCGGCCTTAGGGTCAAACCAGTCGCCGACGTCAGCGAACCCGCCGGCGTCGGTTACTAACCTACCGACGTCGGCCACTAAGTGACCGACGTTAACCGATGTCGGTGGATGTCTGGTTAAAAGAGGAATGTAAAAAGTTTAAGTCGAGGGGTTAAAATTACGTCAAGGACTTCCCGAGTATCGAGGTAGGCATAGATGATCAAATAAGTTGGTAAAATAGGAAAAGTAGGAACAATGTTAACATGAGATTGCTTTGGGTGGGTACAGGCTAGACAGACTCTGATGCTGCGGGATCGCCTCCCGACTTTGCTGACGCAGATGCGTGGAGGCGTGTCTGTCGAGGAGTGGGCGCAGATGAGTGCAGTCGGATTAGGCGGGCTGAGACGTTACTGCAGAGTGGCGAGGGACGTGAGCCTCATGGTGGCTTTGATCGAGCGGTGGGACCATGCCACCAACACCTTCCACCTGCCTACGGGCGAGATGATAGTCACGGTTGAGGACGTCTACCGGATTTTGCGGTTACCGATGCACGGAGCAGATTTGTATGTGTGCTCGAGAGAGGCGCATGACATTCATATGGTGACGCTGTTTGGAGAGCATGCCGCGGAGACGAGCTATCATTCGACGAGTTTTGCCTATGAGCCATTGTACGCGGTGGATGAGGAGGCCCATCGGCTAGCGATTTTGATGATGATCGGCATCACAGTATATGCATTGCCGGATGCAGAGGGCGGTAGGTTTCCGATTGCTATGACCGGAGTTTTGTTAGAGATGATAGAGCAGAGGACAGTGTTCGCCTGGGCACCAGTATTTTTGGCCCAAGTGTATAGAGAGTTGTGGGGGATCAGTCGGCGGCGGCGATACAGCCTATGTGTGGGCCACCTGCTACATTGCTGGGCTTACGAGCACATAGTGGTTACGCGACCTCTTGGCCTCCCAGTGGCTATTCAGGCCGGCTTCAGAGTTGGATTCAGATGATGGCGCAAGGTGATGGCGCAGACACGGGTGGACGGAGTGGTCAGGGACATCGACCACTACAGGGGAGTGCTGGAGGGTTTGATCCCGGTAGACATCATGTGGAGACCATATTTGGTCTATCCAGCATATAAAGACCAGGGAGAGCAGCTGATTGGAGCTCAGAGCTGGAGATGGGTCAGAGGCAGACGAGCCGGTGAGCTCGAGAGGATCCCTGCAGAGAGAGTGCGGCGCCAGTATGGGCTGCTAAAGGATGTGCCTCCCGCCTTCCCACAGTATAGACGGGATGACATAGAGGCGCCGCTCCCACTTCCAGAGGAGACAGAGGAGCCCGATTTTGAGGAGTTGCCGGCAGGACCTGGGATAGTCGACCCAGGGTGTACAGAGGCTTACACGGCATGGTGGGCAGGTCAGTACAGAGGGATACAGATCAGGGAGCAGCCAGATTTACAGGGCATCACCAGGGAGCGGGATACAGCCCGCACGGAGAGAGACACGGCACGGGAGGAGAGAGACACGGCTCAGGCTCAGGTCTCAATTTTGTAGGGACAGCTAGCAGGAGTCACAGGGCAGTTGGGAGAGATGATAGGGCAGGTGGCAGCGTTGACAGCGCAGGTTACTCTGTTACAGGGACAGCTGGCTGCAGCTCAGGGACAGGCAGGTGCAGGGCAGAGTTTTGGAGGGCAGGGCCCATGGCAGCAGCCATTTCAGTAGCCAGCATTTTCACAGGGGGCAGGACCATCAGTACACCTAGGTGAGCCACAGCCTCAGAGATCAGGACAGGCCACAGGAGCAAGGCAGATGGATCCACCGCAGACTGTGTCGATGGTTAGATACAATGATGCGCTGGACGAGATCACGTATTATGAGAGGGTCATCAGGGGGATCCCTCATATACGGCGATACTCGGAGATGAGGGCGGAGCAGAGCAGACAGAGATCTATGTCACGAGCGACGGCTTCAGGGTCACGCAGATGGCAGAGATCAGAGGGAGGAGGAGATACAGCCTCTTCTCGACCACCGCCACCACCACCACAGCCACAGCCTTGAGGGTAGCCCCAGTGTTGCATTATTATTATTTTTTTGATGTATATACCGGCCTGCGAGCCGAAGACGAGAGATGTATGATGAGAGAGACAGACACTGGTTGTGTCTTTTTGTATAAAACTGATTTTTGATATATATGATGAGATTTTGGCTTATTGATGTGTTTCATGATGCATGTTTTGATATGATATGTATGATGATTATGATGATGCTAATGATGAGAATGATGTAAATGTTATGTTTAATGGTGATATAGTGATTTATGATAATTAGATAATGATAGATGTGATATGGAATGTTTAACTTGTGGATTATGCAAATGTTTAATGAGTTATGATGGATGAAATTTATGACTAATAACTTATGAAAATAAGAGTATATAAATGATTATGTGAATATATTTATTGACTGTGATGTGATTGACAGGTGACGAGAGAAGAAGATTGAAGAAAATGATGAAGAAAGTGGCTGAGCTAACCCCAGAAGACCCCATGTCAACTGAGTGCTGCCTACATAGCCCCTATTGTTAGGGGCCTCAGGCCTATGTAGTTCTCCCAAAAGGGAGGAAGAGTCAAAGTGGGTGATGGTCTAGTCAAGGTCAAGGTTATGGTCATAGTCATGGTTATGTTTGAAAAGGGTTTGGTTGAATGTGACTAAAGTGTAAAAAGAGAAGTGAAAGGCATATTTGCTCTTTCATTGACAAGGATCAAAAAAGACAGTATAGAGAGGGGTTATTAGAACCAAGAACCCCATTATGCGTTGCGTCGTTGACCATAAGTTATGCTAGAGTGGTGATCGAATCACGTTGACACTAAAGTGAGCTCGAAGTCCCTTGAGTAGGTTATAGGAAAGGAGGATAGGACAACCCATTTTAAGAGCAAAGATAACTTCGCCCCTTTTTATAGGAGACCCTGAGACAACATAAGCCAAGTCCATGACTTTTTTTTTTTTTTTTTTTGTTGAGGCTGATCAATACGGGAAGCCTGTATAGTGATGTCCTTGTGCTTGATGGTCAGTTATGAAGCTGATCGATGCGAGAAGCTTCTAAGATAGTGCTGTTTATTGCCAGATTTAGTCATAGCCATCCTTCAAGGGAGTGGTCTAGATCTTTGCTTAAATAAGAGGGCTTTTGAATAGCTGTCCTTCGAGGGAGCAGTCTATTAATTTCAGCAATGATAGTACAGCTGTCCTTCAAGGGAGCAGTCTGCTTTTTAATTTGATTTTGTGACCATGGCTATTTTGACATCTTGATTGATTGTTGATAGAAATTTGAGTCATGGAAAAGACTTATAAAAGTTCAAGGGCTCCCTTTTATTAGGACAAAGTATCCATACTATATAAAAGGGTTTTAGAGGATTTATTAAAAGAAGTAGAGTTGAAAAATAATAGGATTAGCTGGATGAAGGATTGCTCAAGGGACGAGCTCAAGTTAAATGTTAAGTAAACGAGTACTCAACTAGCAATAAAATGGTCGTAGATGTAACGCATTAAGGGGTTCAGGTTCTGGTCAGCCTTCAAGAGAAGACAGACGATAAGTCCCTGATCCGTACTTGTGCGTGATAATGTAAGGTCCGAGCCAATTAGGAGCGAATTTGCCTCGCTTACTTCATTCCATATTAGTCACATGTTGATTCTCTTTGAGGACGAGGTCTCCGATATTAAAATCTCGTTCTCTCAGATTTTTGTTATAGGCTCATCTGATTCGACTTTGATAGACATGGAGATGATTGAGGGCAGCAAGACGACGTTCATCAAGTAACTCTAATTGAGCTAAACGATCTTGACGAAAGTCATCATTAGAAAGAATGTCACGTAGAGAAATGCGAAGAGACAGGATCTGTACTTCGAGAGGTAGGACAGCCTCTGTTCCATACACTAGAGAGAAAGGGGTAGCACCCGTAGAGGTTCGGATGCTAGTGCGATAAGCCCACAAAGCGAAGGGAATTTGAATGTGCCAGTCCCTTCCAGTGTCGTTGACCACCTTCATGAGAATTTTAGTCAGAATTTTGTTGGAAGCCTCTGCCTGCCCATTTGCTTGTGGGTAGTAAGGCGAAGAGAAACTGAGCTTGATGCCAAATGAATCGCATAGCTTTTGGACAGTTTTGTTTTTGAAGGACTTGCCGTTGTCGGTGATTATTTTATGAGGGACACCGAAGCGACAGATGATGTGGTTATTGATGAAGTCGACGATCTTGTCGGCTTTTGTAGAGACAAGAGGAATAGCTTCCACCCACTTAGTGAAATACTCAGTGGCAGTGATGATGGACTGATGACGAAGAGACGAATGAGGATTAATCTCACCGATGAGATCTAAACCCCATTGTGAAAAAGGCCAGAAATCCTGAGCAACTTGTAAGGCGTGACTAGGGAGATGAAACAAGTTAGCATGCTGCTGGCACTTGACGCATCGCCGAACATAATCGCTACAGTCTTGATGAAGAGTGGGCCAATAATAGCCCAGGCGAAGGATGCGCTTGGCAACCGAATTTCCACTAAAGTGTCCGCCACAAATCCCGTCATGGGCTTGTTTAATGGCATGAGAGGCTTCAGTGGAGGTGAGACAACGAAGAAGGAGGCCGTCAAAACCTTGCTTATAAAGAAGACCGCCTAGCATGGTATAGCGAACGGTGCGTTTGATGAAAGCTCGCCGCGCATTGCTAGAGAGGTTGGGAGGAATGAGAGAATGAGTCAAGTAGTCCTCAAGTTGTTTATACCAAACATCTTGTGAACTATAGTCTACGGTGTGGACGAGATTGATGTCAGTGGAAATGTATGAAGGCAATGGCACACGATGTACCATGACATAAATTCTTGATGAGGATGATGATGATGAAGGAATATGAGAGGCAAGTGAAGCCATGGTGTCAGCAAACTTATTCATCGATCGAGGAACAGTCTGCAATAAGTGATGGTCAAAAGATGCAAGGAGAATGTCAACACAGTTTTTGTACCTTTGTAAAATTTCATTTTTGCAGAGGTATGAACCGTTAACCTGATTGACGACAAGCTGCGAGTCGCCGAAGATGTTGATGGTCTTGATGTCTAAAGAAAGGGCGGTTTGAAGTCCCAAAATTAAGGCTTCGTATTCAGCCATATTATTGGTACATTCAAAGTCTAGTTTAAAAGACAGAGGCATGGGCTCCCCTTCGAGAGGGATGAGAATGACCCCGGCACCTCCACCAAGTTGACATTTAGAGCCGTCGAAGAACATGGTCATTTGATAGGTGGCGTCATCGGTGGAAAGAGTGGCAATGGACTCGTCAGGAAACTCACAGTGAGAAGGTTGATTGTCGGGAAGTGGGGCATCAGCTAATTGATCAGCGATTGCTTGCCCCTTTATAGATTTTTGTTGGACAAATTCGAGGTCGAGCTCAGCAAGCAACATGAGCCACCGAGCCATACGTTGATTCTGATAAGGCTTGGAGTGCATATACTTGAGAGGGTCGGTGTGAGTGACGATGAAGGTTTTGTGGTTAAGAAGATAATGGCGGAGCTTAGTAGCAGCAAAGACTAACGCCAAACAAAGTTTCTCGGTATGGGTGTACCGAGTTTCATAGTCGACTAATGTTCGACTGATGTAGTAAACTGCTTGCTCGCGGTGTTGCTCGTCTCGATGCGCGATCATGGCACCTAACGAATGATTGGTTGCAGAGATATAAAGGTAAAAGGGTTTATCGTCTTGAGGTGGAATGAGGATAGGTGGAGAGATCAAATAGCGTTTAAGGGCTTCAAAAGCCTCTTGACAATCATTATCCCATGTGAAAGAGATGTCCTTTTTAAGAAGATGATGAAAAGGTTGGCAGCGATCAGAAAGTTGCGAGATAAAACGTCGAATGGACTGGAGTTTCCCTTGCAAACTGCGAAGCTGCTTGAGATTAGATGGGGGTGGCATTTCGAGGATAGCGCGGATCTTGGCGGGATCTATCTCGATGCCACGGAAGGAAACAATGAAGCCTAGGAGCTTACCAGAGAGGACCCCAAAAACACATTTCTTGGGGTTAAGGCGAACATTGTATTGAAGAAGTCGAGAGAAGATGATTTTGAGAATAGTCAGATGGTCACGACGAAGTTTGGACTTGCCTAATAGGTCATCCACATAGTCTTCCATGATTTTATGGAGGAGATCGTGAAAGATATAGGTCATAGCACGCTGATAAGTGGCGCCTGCGTTCTTTAAGCCGAAAGGCATGACTCGATAGCAGAAAGTCCCCCATGGGGTAATGAAAGTGGTCTTGTGCTGATCTTTCGGTGCAACCAGGATTTGATTATATCCTGAAAACCCATCCATGAGAGATAACATCTCATGACCGGCCGTGAGATCAACAAGTTAGTCAATGTTTGGAAGAGGAAAGTCGTCCTTGGGACAAGCCAAGTTGAGGTCACGATAGTCCGTACAGATTCGGATCCCCCCAGTTGCTTTGGTAACAGGAACGATGTTAGAGACCCACTGTGGATAATCGATGGGTTGGATGAAAGAGACTGAAAGAAGACGTTGAAGCTCTTCTTTAACAAGAAGTGCAACACGAGGATGCATTTTGCGAAGCTTTTGCCTAACAGGCTTAGCCTCTGGATTTGTGACGATGTTATGGGTAGCGATGGTGGGGTCAATGCCAGGCATATCGCTATAAGTCCAGGCGAAGGCCTTGCTATGGTCAGAAAGGAACTGGGTATAGTCAAGCTGCTCCTGAGTGTCTAAATATTGACCAATCTTTAAGACATGAGGAACATCGGAGGATGGAAGGTTAATGTTAATGGTCGATTCAAAAACATAACCTGCATTTCAGAAGGAAGAGAGCGCTGAATGAAAGAATCGTCAGCACCCATATATGTAAGAATGGCGTCGTCATCTACGCAGTGGATTGTGTTGATGGTTGATGAATCATCATCTATCATGCTAGGATAAACGAGAGGAAGAGATTTGGGAACCCCGTTGAGTTGATAGGTTAGGGGTTCTAAGTGAATGGTGTTTATGGAAAAAAAAAACTAGGAGGGATGGAAACCACCGACTCCGTAGGTGAGGATGGAAAAATTGGTGAGTCTAGAAGAAATTGGTTAATGTCTAGTTCAGGAGAAAGGTTTGTGGAGGCCTCAGTGGGTTCTTGGAAACCCAGTCCATACCGTTTCTTCGCATTATCATCATTGGGTGTTTCGATAGGCTGATGAGAACCTTGTTCGTAACGTCCAAAGCCGAAACCCTTCCATGCGCACCTATAAAGATAGGTATGTGCAAAGGTCGGGTTGCTAAGAAAAGAGAAATTGGATGTGAAGGTTTGGTGCGAGGAAGAAGGATTTGATTCAGTAGGGGCTTGATCAAGCCCCCCATAGACAAGATTAGTGCGGAGGCTAGGAGGACCATAAGGAATGACCATCCCGATCCGACAGTCATAGTTTGGGTGTTGATGAAGTTGTCCATACTCTTGAGGAGTTTGGAACATATCTAGAGAAAGGAGACGATATTCTCCTAGTGAAAGTCTTTGGAAGACGTCGTCCATAGGGTCTTTGATTGGTAATTGAGAAGAGGATGTGGTGGCGATCACTGTTTGCGTACTAGTTGACGCTTCTGCGGATGGAGATGAAGTTCGGGTTGATGATTTGAGTGTTATAAGCACGTCATTGGGGCTATAGGTTGTGTTACAGGTTTTAAAAGGTGATGGATCGGCGGGAATGGTATGGATTTGTTTGTCATGTTCAAATTTAACACAACGGTGGAGGGTTGAAGGGACACAAGCCATGGCACGGATCCAAGGTCGCCCTAAGAGGATGTTGTATTGGAACTCTCCTTCGATGATGTAGAAGAGCTCCGGGATTGTGCGTGGCCCAACGCGGATGTGAAGGACAACAGTGCCGATAGTGTTAGCAGTTGTGTCATTAAATGATCTAAGGATTGCATCGGTTTTTGATACGCAATTATTTGGAAGGGCCAGTTGGTCAAAGGCGTGGGAGGAAATGATATTGATGCTAGCACCCCCATCGATCATAACTCGTTTAATACGAGTTCGATCAACGTAGGCTGTGATGAAAAGGGCGGCGTCCTGATCTTCCTCGGTAGAGGTAGGAATCTCAGAATTATTGAAAGTGATGGATGCGATGGGGGATAAAGAATGGACTAAGGCAGCAAGTGGTTGAGGGTCTTCAGGTTGAACCTCAGCTGCCTGTAGGGCTTTGATTAAAGCCTGGCGATGTTGGGGGGAGCTTTGAATAAGGTCATAGAGGGTCATCTTCACAGGTGTTTGGTGAAGTTGTTTTATCATGGATTCTGTGATTGCCTGTGAAGAAGTGGGTTGGGACGCACCTAAGATAGAAATCTTGGGTTTTTGTGGTTGAGGTGCTTGGATGAAAGGATAGGTCCAAGGGATAGCGGCTTTTTCTTTCGCTTTGTCCTTATGTGACCTAGTGGTTACACGAATGGCATTGATTTCGAAGATAGTTGGTGAAGAAGGGGTTATGGTCTGTTGGAGAGATATTGATGCGGTTGATGAGGCTGGATGAGAAGGTGACGAGGGTTGGTCGAGAGTGTCCTCAAGTAAAAGGGTGTCTTTCTCCATAAAATGGCGAATGACGGCCTTGAGGGCACAGCAGGTCTCAGTATCATGTCCTGGTGTGCGATGATATAAACAGATCTTTGTATCATCGAACCAAGACGGTTTTGAACCGAGAGGTTGGAATGGCTTGATGGGAGGAAGGGTAATGCTAGAGGTTTGCAAAAGTTGACGTAATATAAAAGCGTATGAACCTTCTAAGGGGTCCACGCTTGTTGACACATGACGTGCTAGTGACTTCTGCTTAGGGGATGTCGAAGAAGGTTTTCGTACCACCTTTTGGGTTGGTGGTGCGGTAATAGGGGAAGACGGCACTTTCTTTGTGAGAGGTGCCGACTTTTTGAGAGGTTGACTTGTGATTGGTGAAGGAAGTAAGGGAGGTGATTTGTATTGGTTAAGAGATGGAGTAGGAAGTATGCCAAGTAAAGTAGAAGGATGAGGACCTAAGATGGAAGGCAAAGTTGACGGTGGAGGAGGGATTCGCCTTTGTGGTTTGGCAGTGTTCTTGGATTTGGTTGGAAGATTATTTTTGGGCGAGGTTTGGTTCAAGTCCACCTTCACTTGCGGGTGAGTGAGGGCAGAGAGAGGGCGAATGCCAAGTGGTTTGATTGGTTTGGGTTGGGTAGATGTGGATTTGGAAGCAGTGGTTTGGTCTTTGTTTGGAGTCTTGGACGATTCTGCCTTAGGAAGATTGGCAGTATGAGATGAAGGGGCACGCGAATGTTGAAGAACTTTAAGATGTTCCCACAATCCCCGATGCTCCTCTTTCCTTGAAGGGAGAAGTTCTAATTTCTCCGCTAGTCAGGAAAATGGTTGGGAGGACGTTGGATGAAGTTGGGATTCTGGAGAAGATGTGCTAGGTATGACAGTAATGTAAGACCCAAAACGTATGGGAGTTATCACTGGATTGGTTGAAGATGATGGCGAGTCAGGTTCTTCTCTTGGTGGAGAAGGAACTGGAGAGTGTGACTCCTCAAGTGGGTAAAGGACAGGGATTATGGTGCCTTCCACTTGTGGGCGAGGAGTAGGTAAGGTCAGGTTCTCCATAGGAAGAAGAAAAGAGGATGGTAAGATCGGTTGCGTCGGAAAAGTTAAGGCATCCTCCAGGATGAGAGGGGTTGATGGAGAATTGACCGGGGAAAGAGGTTCGTCCATACGTGATGAACTGGTAGATGAGTTAACCTCTTGAGGTTGGTTGGAGATAATAGGTGAGACCGTATTGATAGTTCGAATATCATGTTCATGCGTGTTGTCAATTAAGGTCTAGACATTATTGTTTTGGGTTGGTGGATGATTAGGAAATGGCTGTTTGAATATGTCGATGCCCTGGTTTGGAGGTGCATTAGGATTGTCGAGAATGAGCTCCCCCTTTTCAAGCATATCCTGGACTATGTTTTTGAAAGTTTTACAGTTTCCTGTGTCATGTCCCTTGACACGATGGAAATTACAGAAGTCAGTTTCCCTGTACCACGCAGGGATGGCGCGTGAGGGATCGAATTGAGGCGGTGGTCGAATTTGGGGGAGGTTGATAATCCCCTGTTTGACAAGTTTTTCCAGTATAGATGTGTAAGATTCTCCAAGAGGAGTATATTGTCTTTGCACGTATCTTTGCTGGAATTGACGAGTGGCGCTTTGAGATGTGGAGGGTTCGATTTGATTGGATGAAGAAGATGAGGGTCTAACGGCCACAGCGTTAGCTGCAGCTTTAGATTTAGAATTTGACGATGAAGGTTTAGATGAAGAAGAGTCATTAGTCTTGGAATTGGGATTCTTGCTCCGCAATTTGATTTTGTTCTCCTCGATGGCACGTAATTCAAGTTTACGGGCCATCGTGAAGGCTTCGTCAAAAGTACGGAAGGTTTGAACCCTCAAAGTAGAAGAAATGTGTTTGGCACAAGCGCGGGCAAAGAGTTCAATGAGCTCAGTTTGTGGTAAGGAAAAGGAGAGTTGGTTGATAAGGCCTCTCCAACGAGCAACGAAATCAGCTACTGATTCATCCTCAAATTGACGGATGGTGTAAAGGTCTGTGATCGAAACCTTTTTAGTGATATTAATGGAGAAATGGTCAAGAAAAAGTTGGGCCAATTGTGTGAATGAAAAGAGGGAATGGGTGGCAATGGAGCTGTACCAGTCGAGTGCAGCACTAGAAAGGGACATAGGAAATGTACGCAAGAGTAATGCGTCATCATGGGCGATAAGGTAGCAGGCATGTCTAAATGCCCGTAAATGTTGTTGTGGGTCTTCCTTGCTTTGAAAGCATGAAAACTTGGGAAGCTCCCACTGGCTGGGGTATGGTCGAATCGGAACGGACGGATAAATAGGCTCATTGCAAATTTGCTCGTATGATAGAGCATTGCGTGAGCCGGAAACAGATGTCTCTAAACTAGACATTTTATCCATCAGCATTTTGATAATGTCTGCTGACGGATTCATGGGTGGAGCGCCCCCTAGATTATAAGGCGCTTGAAAGATGTTGGTAGGGGCGTATGATGTGGATGGTTGCATAGAAGCGACATATGGATAAGTGGTTATGGGGGCAAATGGTACTTGTGTCATGGGGTTGGTTGGCACAAGTTGGATAGGAGCCGTCATGGGGTTGGTTGGCACCAGTTGGATAGGAGCCGTCAAGGATGGTTGAGGCGTGGCTACGCTTGTTGATGGGTAGACGGTTACTCTTGTATTTATTGGTGCAAGAGTAGGGGGAATAGAGACTAGAAGGTTTTGGAATGGTGTGGGGTTTTGTTGGGTGACTTGAGGTTGAGGGAGTATCGGAACCCCCATAGAGGTGGATTTAGAAGGAGAAGTTATGTTCTGAAGGTAAGATACAGTTGGGTTACTAGTGGAGGTGTTGTCTAATGGTTGAATGGTAGGGGCGGTCGATGTGATTAAAGAAGTCGGCATCCCATAAATTGGGTTGCCTAGGGGGTCTCGCGTTTGGCTATTGGCGAGATAATGTTGCAAAGCTTTAACGTTAAGGTCTAAAAATCGTGCAAAGTCTTTGTCCCCTTCTGGGACGATAGGAGTTTAAGGCGAGGTTGGGCGAATGGGAGTTCTTTCAGTTTCTGAGTTGAACTCCATTATTGGACTGGTTGTAGGTGGTGAAGGAGGAAGCGGTTGTTGAATGGCGTGGTCAAGAAGGGCCTTGGTTTGACTGCGTGTCAAAACCATTCAAGGCTGGAAAGGGGCAGGTTTCAGAAAACTGTGTCTTGTCAGTTTCAGAAAACCAGAATAAATGATTTGACAGGCAGAAAGTTGGTTTTTATGCTTGTTATTTTTGGGAAAAAGAAAAATGACAGAGACCGACGTCGGTAGGAAAACCGATGTCGGTTAAGAGGACTGCCGATGCCGGTCAGATGACCGATGTCGGTTTATAGAAGTCGCCGACGTCGATTACAGAACCGATGTCGGTTACTGTGTTTTCCAGAAACTCAGAAAAAAGTTTTTGGAAATGAGGGAAATGTCCTTACCAGCTCAAAAAGACAGATAAAAAATAGAATAGATGATGGTGACAGGCAGAGTCCAGCGTTAAATCCCTATAAAAATTTTATTAGGATCATATGGCTTATGCCTTAAGAAGATGTTTGAAGAAGTTGGCTATAAGAGGGGTCCTAGAATAGGCAATCTAAGGATGGTTTCAGGTAGTTAAGGTGCTCAAAAAATCTGTGTTAGGGTCTGGTACGTGGCCTGGTGCTAAGGAGCAAGCTCCCCTCACTTCACGATTCCAGTGGTTAGCTGGTCTCGCTTAGCCAAGATATACCTCGCCTATAGTTTATACTCTGCCAGAGAACAGAGTTGGCTTTCCCCTTGGTGGTGAAATCCAAGTAAGATTACCGGGTAGGGGTAAGGTTGTCTGCTGGGTGATGAAATCCCAGACGGGCCTTGTCTCAAGTGTGTTTGATGTTTTATTGAGTGCTTGTGGTTTGGTAGTGTAACATCATGTGTCTACGGTTTATTCAATATGCGTTTAAGTTACTAGATGTGGACTAAAAAGATGCAAGAAGGCAAGAAATGAGATGCAACAAGTTTTAAAGTCCCAAATCGAAATATGATATTGGAATGAAAACAATTGGAGAAAGGGTTTGAAGAGAATGACTTTTCTTTCTAGTCTAGAAAATGCAAGAAAACGTAAGAAAGAATTCTTTTTAATTTCCTGCTTATGATTTTTTTTAGAAAAGAAGGAGAGGTGAAGTTTAAGAATCCTAATGCAACTAAATGAATACAGAAGAAAGGGAACCCACGGAAGGCCCTAAAGGGGTCCCACCGGGCGTGCCAGAATGTTTCTATTCAAAATTTTGCTTTTTCAGATTTAAGAGAAAGAAGAAACTAAAGAAGTAATGGACAAGGCTTGTGAAGTACCTGGATAAAGACTGCGCACCGTAAATCCAGACGCTGTGAATACTCCTCTTTGGCTGTGAAGGAATAACACCTGAAAGAGATAAACACTAAAAACACAAAGAATGTTAGTCGATAAGAGAGTGGATTGCCAAGCAAAAGCTTGGTCCTTGAAGCTCTAAGGCTTCTTCAAGGATGACAATCCACTGTTTAGACAGAATATGATAAAAACAGAAAAGAGAAATAATGAAAGATGTGAAAAGAAAAGACTACAACAAATGCGTACCTGAAAATCTGTAATCTGGTAAACACAGTCGCCGACGTCGGTGGTATTGCCGTCGTCGGTCAGAAGGTTGCCGACGTCGGTTGGGGAAGTGACCGGCGTCGGTCGGGGCAATAGTCAAGCGCTGGGTTACAGGGTTGGTTTCAGGGTTATAGGATAGTGTATGATCTTGTTTGGGGGTCTGGGGTCTGTGAGGGTCTGTTTGAGGTCTAAGGGACAGAGAATATTGTCTGGGAATAAACTGGGTAAGTAACAGAGGCGACAGGTGGAAAAGGCAAATGGACAGGAGAGAGAGCTTTTCAGCGTCTCTGGGAGGAACAGAGAAGATTATGGTAAAGGATATTGGAATAGACAGAAGACAGAGTATTTGATATAAATAAAATGATCTAGAAATAAAGACAGCACAAGTACTTATCTGCGTTGAATAGTTGATGAAGATAGCATGCAGTCCCGGTACAAAACGTTGGATACAAGATCTGAGTCCCTGAGAGAAGTTGTCAAGTATGCTGATTCCTGCAAGAAAACAAGATGCCAGAACACCAGAAAGCAAGAGCACCAGAGCTTTGTTTCGCCGGAAGAGAGAGATTCGCTTGTTAGATCACCCGAGATTCGAAAACTTCTGATTTTGATTGTGATTGTGATTACCCGGAAAGAGGAAGAGAAGTCTGTTAAGTATAACCGACGTCGGCGATTCCACCGGCGTCGGCCGATAGGTGGCCGACGTCGGCGGGGTTAAAACGAGCAGAATAAGCCACCAAGCCTGTTTTTTATCCGCCAAGTGTTCTTCTGCGTTGGAGAATGCCGAAGGTTGTGCTAAATACGCACGGGAGTTTGTTAGGAGGTTAGAAGAATTAGGGAGAGATCTTGAGTGAGTCATAGGGAAAGACTTAGTCTAAGGTGAGGTGTCTAGGCGAGGTGTCCTAGGTGAGGTGTCAAAGGAGGGAGGGATTAAAGGGGCCTTATTTAATTAAAAATAGATGTTTATTTTCAATTAATAAAACTTAGGTGGGTTAGGGACCAAGGAGGACTAGGAGGGAGAAAGGACCAAGGGTTAGACACTTTTCCGGTGTCTACACTTTCTTATCTTGGTATTTTAGTATGATAAAAATGGGTAAGGAACCCTCTAACCCTTTATCAAGTAATATAAAATAATCCAATTATATTCAAAGGAACCAATTTTAGGCATCTATAAATAAGCATTAAAAGACATGTTTTACTTAAATAATTAAACATATATCTAGTTTCCTTCCTACAAGGGATTGAATTTGACAATTGCCATTACCTATCACAATTTTTTTGGTGAAGGTTATTTATTTAATATTTCTATTCAAATATTAGTATAGTTTATAATAGAAGGAGAAAACATTAAATACATATATATGTTTCATATAATCCTTTACATTTTTTTGTGACATGCCCAATATTTCAAATTACATTATATACAACCTATGCAATGAAATGTTTATATATTACAATACAAAATAATAATAAAGTCATATGGCCATGAAAATTTATTCTCACTCCCTACTTTACATCACTCTCCACATCGTATAGAGACTAAACATCACATCCCCATAATAAAAATATCTTGTAAATTAAATTTCATTTTCAAATGAATGACTATTACAAATCGTTAACTCATAACAACTAGTTCTTATTCAACTAAATTGTGATATTATAAAAAGAAATATTATCGGAAAGCACTCATGTCTTAAGCTAGAAACAGTCTGAAAAACATCAAAATTTTAAAATTATGAATTAAGACATTATTAGGATTACAAATTGTGAGTTCACAATACATATAAGTAATTACATATTTATTTTTAGTTTGAATTTTTTTATGTAATTACGAATCTTATAAACCTCTTTTTTAACATTTATTTAAAACTGAGTAAAAAAAGGTTGCCAAGACCATCCATATGATCTAGGTAAAATTGTGTGACCTTGAGAAGTCTACACAATGTAAATAAAATCTATAAATTTTCTAGCATTTTTTTGGTATTTATTCGTAGATATACACATCCACTCTTGTATTTTTAAAAAGAGTTAAATTAACAAATCAGAAATGTTAATTGGGGTTATTTTTAGTACCTATGTTATAGAAATCATTGATGAAGGTGGACTTCATCTATATGTATTTAATTGTTCATACAAGTGTTTGGTGATCATTGAAGTTATGGTTGGTGATTTATGTACATACATTGAAGTTTATAGATACCCAACCATAAGAATGTTTCACTTGGAGATGTTTACGCAAAACTCATGTGTAAAATAAAATCCCAAAACATTGTAGAGTAATTTAGCATAGGCAATCAACATAAGATTAGGGGAAGGCAATGGCAGGTAGAAGTACATAAATACATTCAAGAAAGCAACCAATTAAATTTCACAATTTCATTAATGAGGATTACTCAATCCATTAATGAGCATCTAGTGACATTTATCAAATTAGATCGTAATGAGAGAAAATCCCTCATGAATGTATCATATAATATCATACACATCATATGCGACTAGGGTCAATGAATCCACTAATGGACTTCCTTAACCCTACATCCTTATCCTTTCTAGACTTCTTAAATTGGAACCAATATTTAGATAAGAAAAAAATAGCACAAAAAAATTTAATTTGTTAAGTGTGTACTTGAAAATGCTTATCATAATCTAGAATTCTAGTCTAGAATCGATAAATGCTCTAATGTACTTGAAAATGCTTGATTGATTAAATGATCCTAATATTTTTATTATTTACAAATAACTAAATATTGGGCTCGTGCCAACTTCCAAAACATAGAAATGTGGAAGGCGGAAAAGGGTGTCTATGCCCAACTATCTTAAATATTTTTTTCAATTAAATGCCTATTACAAATCATTAACTCATAGTTCAGCCACTTATTCAACTCGATTGTAATATTTGAAAAGAAAAAAAAATTATGTAAAAGACACTTATGTACTGAGTAAGAAAAGTCTGTAACATATTGAAAATTTAAAATTATACATAATAACATTATAACAATTATAAGTTGTGAGTTCACAATATATAATTAATCTCTTCTTTTTTCTTTCCTCTTTTTCTTTTATTTAAAAAAAAAATGTAAACCTTATGAACTTTTTTTTCAAAAATATTTGAAATATAAAAATTTTAACAGAACTCAAAATACCATATTAAATTTCAATATTATTAAAAATCTTTGATCAATTAAAATATTAATATATATTTATCTAGTATCTTTTATTAATTATATAGTATAATCAATTCACGAAAAGGTCGAACATCTATATTTAAGATATATGCTGAAAAGATGATCACTCGTTTAACTTATTTTCTATCGAAATTTACATTCCTATGCATAGTAGGAAACCCGAAACGCAACCTGGTTTCTCAATTATTCGAAATGGACGGCAATCAATATCAATTTTCAATGCAATAAACGTGATTTAGTGAAGATATTAATTAAGGTTATCAGATTTGTCATGTTTCTCAAATTGATAAGCATGAACGGCACGAATCCAATGAATGAACACGACCGGCTTTTTTATTACTTTCTTGCGTTTTCTATTTCACTTAAATGACGCAAATGTGCAGAAAAGTCTGAAGTCTGGAAGGGGAGACTAAATTAAATAAAAGTAGAACACCGTCACCATTTTTTTTTTTTTTCTGTCTTATATATTTAACCTTAAAAGGATTCATCCCAGATAAGATTCTAACACGGCTTTAGAGTTCAATAGATGACGAATGACAAGAAAGACTTGTTGAAATCGGTAAATGCACGTTTTGTTTTGAAAATCGAGGTGACGCTGCCATACACAATATATAAGTCTGTAAGAGTGGCTTACAATTGCAAACTTTAACATGGATTCCGTCAGTTTAGTCACGACTAAGGTCCCAATTAATTCTTCTCAAGCTGATTTTAGGTCTAAGAAATCTTTAGCTAGACGCAGAAATGCTGCTGTTTGGTGTTTAAAAGGTTCGAGAATAAGTTTGGATCGGCGGCAGCTGCTGTTGATGTCCACGTCCTCCATTACCTTGGGAGTAGCAGATAAAGCAGAATCTCAGTCCATGCCTCCTCCCGATCTCACACAATGCCATAAGCCGGACCTTCCAACGAACGCAGACAATGTAAACTGCTGCCCTCCATACTCTGACAAACCCACAGATTTCCAATTTCCAACTAAATTGCCTATGAGAGTGCGTCCTTCCGCGCACAACTTGGATGAGAAATATGTTGAAACGTATAACCGGGCAGTGCAGCTGATGCGGGAGCTTCCGTCCGACGATCCTCGCAACTTCTCACAGCAGGCAAAGGTACACTGTGCCTACTGCGACGGGGCTTACTACGCAGGATCCCTTCCCGTGGAGCTTCAGATCCACAACTCGTGGCTTTTCCTGCCGTGGCATCGCTGGTATCTCTATTTCCACGAACGCATTCTCGCAAAACTCGTGGGAGACGACAGTTTTGCGCTGTCCTTCTGGAACTGGGATGCACCTGCCGGCATGACTCTTCCCTCAATATACACCGACCCGCGCTCTCCTTTATTTGATCAGCTCAGAAACGCTGCCCACATGCCGCCGACTATAGTTGATCTCAACTTCGATCCAACGGCGTCAACAAACATCACCAACGCCAATCTAATTGCCTCCAACACGAATCTCATGTACAGACAAATCGTCTCCGGCGCAAAGACACCAAAGCTTTTCCAGGGGCAACACTACCGATACGGCGACGATACCGACCCGGGCGCAGGAACGCTGGAGAACGCGCCTCACGGTCCCGTTCACGTCTGGACCGGCTCTTCCAGCGAGCCCAACCTCGAGGACATGGGAAATTTCTATTCTGCGGCTCGTGACCCCATTTTCTTTGCCCACCATGCAAACGTGGACCGGATGTGGACCATCTGGACATCACTGGGAGGCAAACGTCGCAAGAATTTCAACGACAAGGATTACTTGGGGTCGCAGTTCCTTTTCTACGACGAGAATGCGCGTTTGGTGCGGGTGAAGGTGGCGGATGCTCTCAATCCCAAGAAGCTCAGGTTCTCTTACCAGAGAGTTGATATCCCCTGGCTAGATGCAAGGCCAAAGAAAAGCAACAGAAAACTACAAGTGTCGTCGGCCTCACTCATGACAGCGCCACCCTCAGCTATGGCTGCTGGTCACGTTGCTGAATTCGGCTCCAAAGCCAGGAAGCTGGCGGGTCCCATCAGTGCTCGCGTTAAAAGGCCGAAGAAGCAGCGCAGCCAGAAGGAGATCGACGACGAAACGGAGGAGGTGCTCGTGATTGAGGGGATTGAGGTGAAAAGAGGTGCGGCTTTAAAGTTCGACGTCTTCATAAATTTGCAGGACGCTGATTCCAACACCGTTATTTCCTGCCCGGAGTACGCTGGGACATTCGTTAATGTCCCCCACCACCACCACCACCAGAGTGACAATAACAGGTTGCGAAACGGTAATACCCCAAAAGGTCCCTACAGAAAGTCGTCGTTTAAGGTGGGAATTACAGAGATATTGGAAGATTTGAATGCAAGCGAGGACGACAATATCGTGGTTACTCTTGTCCCCAAAGGAGATTACAAGGACGACCCCATCAAAATCTCCTCCATAAAGATCGAGTATGACTGATAAATCCCATATAGTTTCTTTGAACCGCACGGTACTCTCCGGCAACATATGTATTTGTAATTTTCAAAAGCATATTGTATTGTATTGTATAAATTTCATTCATCATATTTATTAATGTTTTATAATTTGAAATAATAAAACTAAGGATAATTTGCTTCAAGATAATAGATCCTTAGCATTGAATGTTGTTATAAAAACAACAATTATAAGTTAACCTTTTTAATACTCTTGGATATGGTGTAAGTAGTATTTTTTATTTTTATTTTAGAAAGGAGTATGCGGGTGTTATTAAAAGGCATCCAATGGATTTTATTGGAACTCATCCATATATCCATTAATCATGTAGGAAAATATAGTACATAGATGGTTATATCAAAAAAGTGGCCAATTGGTATCTATGGCCTGATCTCCATGTTAGTTTAGAAATACCACTGAAAAGAACAAAACCACCAGTTAAGCATGGCAAATCTCAAATAATAAATGACAAATTTAAGCACAAGCCACATCCCTTGGATGGTAGTGGAGGTAGATCATTCTTAGGCGACTAAGCAACCAAATAAAAGGGTTCAACGAAAAGAGCATCATAAGCCACCCACACATCCTAAGTGGTCTCAGAAGGAGCCAAAGAGACTATTATTTAAAAAAACAGAAGGCAACAACATATAATACTCCACTAACTTACAACCCTACACAAGTAATGTCCACTGAGATGGACCAATAGATGAATTTATGTCTAGTAGTTGATTTCACCTCCCCATAGAGCAAGACTAGAGGAGAAACAACTATGGAAACAGCTATGCCAACATTTACTATAGGTGGAAAAGTGACATGCAAGTGCTTGTTAGAAGGAACCCAATACATGATGTAAAAATCACTCTCCCAATGGTCGAGGAGCTCTTGCAAATGCTAAGATTATAAAGCCACCTTATCTATTTACACTTGGATATTAAAAATAAACAAATCAAAGAAATAATAAGCACTTTATCAGTAAGAGGGAATTCCTTAGATTGATCTTAATTGTTAGCAATAGCGTAATTTATAAAGTTCTATCGTTGAATCAAAATGATATCTTTGAAATAGTCCTTACAAAGGCAATGTATGGATGCCACTTAGCATTGTTTCCCCCAAAAATACTATTCATTAATTGAGAAGCTCTATATAATAAGGTTAAAATAGATTATGAATCCACTACCAATCCATTTGGAGTCTTGTAGATATCCCTAAAAGGTTCCAAAATAATTCATATTAGGAGCATGCCAATATCTTAGTATTGGGAATCCCAATGTGCTTGAGATGATTCCAAAGAGGAAGAACTTGGTAAATGAAACATCAAATAAAATGAATTAATTTGGGGTCAAGCTCAGTATTCCAAATTATATTGAGCCTAACAAGCCATGTTTTAGGTAGTGAATTCATATTCCATAATGTTCTAAGTTTACAAAAATCTAACTAAAATGAACTCATGATCTAATAGAGGAGTCCTAGAGAGCAATTTAAAAATGTAGTATTAAATTTAAAACTCTAATCTTTCAACCATGAATGTGTGGTTTATAGACCCACTTTATAAATCATGACATCTTGCATCAATTTCTGAATATGAAAAATAGAAGGAATTTATGTATTTATTATCTTATGTTTAGTTTTCAAAGAATGCTATGGTATCCAATCAAAAGAGGAAATCAAATATTGAACAACGTAAATTCCTATTAATGTAGGTTTTTATTCCATTTAATGTTTTATACATGCACATGGTATTTATCTTGCTTAGGTGTGTTTTTAGATCATTGTGAAAGATAATCCCACATATATGATAATGTGAGGACATGTATATCTTTCACCCATATAACGTACCTTTCTAAAGCATTTATTGTTATTCAACTATTGTCATGTAATTTCTTCTTATGGATCATGTTTGATTTCTCTACAACACATAAATAATTTTTCATGCATTTGATCCTATCTAAACTAATTATCGACTGTGGCCCACTATGATAATTCTATTTTTATAGATCTAAATAGATTTTATGCTTGACATATTAGACAAAGGAGGTTGGAATCAATCATGATTGGTGATTACCCAAAAATTTGGTGATTAGAAGAGAGACCATTTTAAAGGCCATCATCAACATACATTAGAAAAGGTTTCATTGCTTCAAAATATTTTTAGATGCTCTTAGATATAACTTATTTCATCAATGTATTTATGTGATTTTGTCAAATGATAATACCTATAGACTGTATGGCTCTGGTTCACCCCTAGTATACAAAGATGGGACTACCAATTAAATACATATAAAGTATTTTATTATTGCCTCATTCTCATATTCAATGTGCTCTTCATATTCATCTATCATATCTATGCCATTTTTTATATACTTTGGACTCTCAATCAGATACAATATAAAATTTATTTTATGTGTGCATTATTTAAAGAGGAAATGGACTTCCTATATTTGATCAAAAATAGAGAAGGGAGTGTAAATTTCATCCCTTTACAAAAGTAGATGAATTATGAAAACCACCTTCTCATTTTAATCTACAAGTAAATAAATTATGGTCAGAAAGGAAAATTATAAGGTTAATCATGATAGCTTACCCATCATAAATGTAAAATAGAACACATTTTAATATAAAATCATTACATAGTCTAACCATTTGAGGACATGATCAGCAACTAAATTATTTGACAAAGAAAACAATGGTTTTCAAATTAATAGATTATTTCATAAGCACAAATGGCATTGGCATCATCTTCCCTTTGACCGTCATTACTAGATATGGTTACTATCGATGTTGTTGAATTCAACTCCAAGGTTAGACACTTGGTGGCTCCCATAATATATCATGTGAAGAGACCAAAGAGGAAATGCAGCCACAAGGAGATTGATGATCGAATAGAGGAGGTCCTCATGATTGATGGGATTGATGTGAAAAGTGGAACATATTTGAAATTTAACACATTCATAAATTTTTAAGAGGTTGACTCTAACATTTTTATTTCTTACTTGGAATATATTGAAACATTCACAAATTTTTGACCACCACCACCACAACCTCTAAAGTGATAATAAAAAGTTGTGAAATAGTATTGCCCCAAAAATTGTGTACATAAAGACTTCATTTAATGTGGGAATTCTAGAGATATTAAAATATTTAGATGCAAGTGATGAAAAAAATATCATGGTTAATTCTATTTATTAAAATTAGATTATATGGGAGACCCCTTAAAAAATCATCCATAACGATAGGGTATCATAGATAAATCCCAAGCAATTTCTTTACATTAAATAATATTTCATGCATCTTTAAATGTATATAATGAAGTCAAATCTAAATATATATGAACCATAGAGTAATCTCTATTCACACACACACACACACACACACACACACACACACACACACACACACACACACACACACACACACACACACACACACACACACACACACGTGAAGTATTTTATTATATGAAATGTGTTACTTATAATAGGCATAATTCAATAAATAAATAATTAAATATAGAAGTGGATAGAATATTTTTAGCTAGTTTAAGTCTTGTCATTGAAGTGAACATGGGTAATTGAGTTATTTTAAATATTTCATCCCAATATTGACATGCCCATACACATCTACCACCTTTAACATGTGTAAAAGTTATATATAAAATTTAGTAAAACTATTTCTAAGACCATACGATCTTGTAAATATATTATTATTAAAATTTGATCTTTCAAGCATGATCAGTCTCATTTACTCTTTCATTTTTCTTATCAAGTTATAAAATCATTGAATCTTGTCCTCTTATAATGTGTCAAGTCTACCACTCTATAGAATTTAAGGGGCACATGTCTTAAAGGAACTAATTTACCAATCCCTTTAAATTTGAACAAAGATGTCAAAAATATAAAATTTAGAACATAAATATAATCTATATGGATATTCCATATTAATAATCACCAACATAGATCCTTTACATTCGTAATAGACACATGACTGATTATTTAATATTATGCACTACTTTTCTTATTAAACAAATATATAAGGCATTTTAAATGAAATGGCTTGAAAATAAAACAAAATTAAAATCAACTCAATAAAATGTGAAAGATTTATACATATTTTATTTTTAGTGATAATTTGAAAATAATCATGAAAATATAATAGTAAAAATTAACTCACAACTATGGTAGAAAAATGATCCAAAAAACTCATAGTTTGAAGAATGATTTCCAAAGTGTCATGTTTCAAGGCATCTAACCATTTTCCTTTACAATAAATTATGTGATGGAAATTAATTCTAAAATACTGTAAATTTGAAATCTGATATAAGATAGATAAATAAAATAGCCTAATGTAGAATTAAAAAGATATCAAAAATTTACAGAAGTTGTACATTACTGAAAATATCAACTAGAGTTAAGGTTAGACAGATGTCCTTATAAATTGATTTATTTTTTGTATTATGTTTTTAATGACTGTGACTATATAAAACCACTATTAGGGACCGATAAACATAGTGTTAATTTAAAAACTTACCTCACTAAATATTTTAAGTCAACTGCATAGTAGCCAAATAAGATTGCAGTGCATCATTATCCTCTCCTTTGACTTTGTCCATGTTGATTGTGTACTAAATTTGAGAGTTTGAGGTTGGTTACCTTTATTTATATATTAACTAATTATGTATGGAGTTTTTTTTTAGACATGGATCACTTGTAAGATCAAGTCCCTAACATGAACAAGGAAGAAAAGAAGATGAAATGTGAAAAATAGAGAAAATGTTGGGAAGTGGGATATGGTCGAGCTATCCTTGAAAAAACACTTTTTGACTATGTGTTGTCTACATCATTCATGTGGACCTCATGTCAATGTATTTTTACCTATGGGGAAGATCATATATGAATGCAACTAACAATTTGTATTTAGAATGCTTGACAAAAGATGTTCTTAACTTGAAATAAAATAATGTTAAATTGGCCAATCACTATTTTATTATTATAAAACTACGTTATGAATATTTTTTGAATAATAGATAACTGATTTTAAATTTCCTTTACCAGAGAGTGTTAGCTAATTTAAGTAGAGGTTTAAAGTGAGACACTTGATGTGCTATTATATGATAATATTTAAATTATTTTCCAGAGCAAATGTGGTTTTACACAAGTGAAATCCATTAGGAAGCATGTCATTTTTAAAAATTAGCCATTAGAGTCTTATAAACAAGTCCACACTTGTGTATAAGTACACAATACATCCTTGTCTTCTTAGCATGCACTTGTCTAAATTGGATAGATGCTTCTAAAATTTCATTGACAATGAAGTACCTATTGCTTATAGATGTTTAGGAATAAATTAAGGAAATATGGAAGATGTTCACAATAATTGCAGGACTTAAAAGGCTCTCAAATGGATAAATGGTTATAAAAATGAGGAGTTGGCTAAGTCAGATAAAAATGACTAGTATTATAAAGTATTTTTTGATTTAATATTAGTCTCTACAATTACCCCATTTTATTATAGTGATGCATAAATAATTAGAGTAAATGAAATGTCATATCCAAGTATGTATACACATTTTATCTTTATCATGGAGTTGTACTTTCCCCCTTACTGAGACATGTTGAGAAGTGTTGAATTGAGGCTGATCAAGTCTTAATTTGAAGAATCATTATAGATGCTAGATTTATAAATATATGTGCTCCAACCCTCATAGATTAATTTTAAATACGTAAAGATATGGAAACCAACAAAGTCATTTATGAAAGTTCAACTAAAATAATGTGTCATTAATATCTCATGTAGTACACTTACTAAATTTAATGAGAAGATTTGGGAACCGGTCTATGTCTCTCTAAAGTGCAACCAAGATGTAGAGAATTAGTCATCTCAAACTCAGTTTACTTTCAAAAGATGAGTCCCACCACTACTAATAGATCTAGATTCAAAATATAATTCTAGAAAACTTTATAGTTAATTTTCATAAAAGAGAAATATTTATTTTTTTAAAGTAATGGGTTGGTCATAAATGCATATCATGCCCCCTATACTCTGTTGAGTGTCACATCTATCTTTTGAATACTATTTTAAGCCTTTTAACTATTTTTACACAATTGTGTCTATTCTCAAATAGGTAGATGAGTGAAGTACATATGTTGTCTAAATTCCATAATAATATGAAAATTTTGAATTTTGCACATCGTAAATTGTCATTTTTAAAAATATATTGTTTTTAAAACTTCATTGTGATTCCCCCTATTTAGATGAGGGAGATTGCCTTATAATCACTTGTTTTAAAATAAAAAATCACAACATTAGTGAAAGATATATAAAAATGTAATAGCATTTGCATATATTGAATTTCTATTAAAGTATTATAAATGCAACATTGAACCTTTTTATATATTTATGTACTTTTTTTGCATCATGTAAGTTTGATGCAAAATTACAGTAATCAATGAAGCATGTAAAACATGAAATTATTTCATATGTATGGTAAAAATAGTATATTAAACAATGAACCATTGAATCACATAGATAATATGTGAATGATATGTATCATGGCACCATAAAAATATAAATAAATTCATAATAGTGCATGATAAGAATCGTGGAACCATAGTATCCAAATAAAAAACATGTAATCAAAGTCATGAAATTATCTTGCAAGAAGGCCTAGAGGATGCATACAAGGTATATGTAAGATGTCACAATCATTTTAAATAGAATTTTCATAAATGTCATACATTTAGACAAAAGGTTGAATATAAAGCACATGAAAATGTATTAAAAACATAGATGGATAAAGGACACACACAAGGCATTATGTATAATTTTAATATATATGAATGTTTTTATATTTTTTCATATTTGAAAATAGAAGCATGCATAAATGAAATATAGGATAATATCTATATAAAATAATGACATAGATTAATAATATTCATAGGATTGTTAACAGGTGTGCCTTCAAGTGTAGCTAAACAATAAAGTCCAAGGCTAATATTTTTAGTAACCACAAATGGTCCCAAACAATTTGGATTGAGTTTTCATTTTTTATCTGTATTAGCGTTGATTTTTTAAAGTTGAGTATAAGGTCACCAATGCAAAAATTTTGATCATGAACATTCTTTTCATATAATCAAGTGTAATGTGTGCTTGATAAAATTTTAAATATCCAAGAGCATGTGTTAATTTTTTATCGATAATTTAAAGTTCATGTAGGTGTTTTTTATTTATATTAATTATCTTTGATAATGTCCTTTAATGACACAAATAAATAAGGTATTTATATTTTGAGATGGAGAACAACTTATGATCCATAAAAAAATGTGTAAAGTGTGGCTTATGTTGGTATATGAACTCTTGTTTGATATGCCCATAGAGCATAAACAATATAATTAGACCAATCAGCTTCAAGATTTCAAACTATCTTGTTAGTATTTTAGAAATTATTTTATTAGTTTCCTCAGATTTCCTATTTTTTTTGTGGGTATGAAGGAATATAGAAAATGTGCTAGATTTTTAAATTAGCACAAAATATTTTTATTTTTTTATTTTTAAAATAGTAACCATTATCTATGATGATTGGAAATGGTAACCCAAAGTGAGAAATTATATGCATAATAAGGAAATATCAAATATCTTCACCCTTTGTGAACTATAAATGGATAACCTCTACCCAATTTGTAAAATATTAAATGGTGGTAATGATGAACTTATGCTTCTCAGAGGACTCATGATTTACATTGAGAATCATATCAAATCTCTAAAAGTAAAAAGGTCATGAACATACTATAGGTTACAATGCATTAGACGGATCATGATTAAGACTGCTATGATTTTTACATTGAAAAAACATAATTTGGCATGTTTATAGCATTAATTTTTCATTATTTTCCAATAATATTCTTAGCATAGGAGATTGTAATAAATTGATTTACCACTAAAGTGCACATGACATTCACTATCATGTACATGAAATTTGGTTATTTGAACTTAGATATGACTTAGATATCACATTCATTATTCATCAAATGAGTGATTGAAAAGATATCTACAAATTAGAATATAATGCATTTCTTGATGCTATAAATGCTTAATATCCTCATGTGTAGCATTTTCTATAAAATTAGATTTATAGAGACAACTATAAATATATCAATATACCATTTAAGATTATCGACACATATAGTGATTAAAAGTACTTCCAATGCATTAATGTTAACTATATCCATAGACGGATCATGTAATTGTTTGATGGTAATAATTACATGATCATCATTGATATTGACTAGAATTAAAGAAGAAATACCATCCATTGCATCCACAATATGCTTATATTTTAAAAGAATATTCTCAATGGAAATGTGAGAAAATAATGACATGAGATAACAAACCATATATTTAAAAGGAATAATCTTATCCTCCTTGGTTTGATAAATAAATAATACTTGATTAATGATAAGATGTGAATCTCCAAATACATGTAAAGATTTGATATTTTATTTTTGTATTGCTAATAATCCAAATATGAGAAATTCATATTTAGAAATATTATTGGTAAACACAAATGTTAAGAGAAAGGAAAGGATCATAGGCAAACCCTGAGGGAAACTAAATGCAATACCCAATCCAGATCCTATAGAATAATTAAACACATCAAAATGTATTTTTTAAGTATCATTTTGAATTCTATAAGAGGTAAATTGCCTCAATAGTCAAGTTGATTGGAATTATGTGTTGCAATGGAGTATAAACTAATTGATCAATAAAAACCTTTCCTCTAGTATCTTATTATGAGACAAAATTTAAATTAAACTCAAAAATAAACATTACCCAATTTTTTATACATCTTTATAAATGGGGTTTTTCCATAAGGTATCAAAATGGATTGACATTAGTAATCACATGAGTCTCATTATGGTGTAAATAATGTCATAAATTTTGGGTGGCAAAAATAAGTGGTAAACACAACTTTGCAAAGATAATGTAGTTTTGTTCATAATCAAGAAGTGTGTGACTGATATAATAAATGGTATGGTCAAAATGAGTGTTATCATTTTGTGCAAGAAAATCACCTAATGTATGCTCAGTAGCTAAAAATAATAATGAAATATATTTATCTTGAATGGGGGTCATAAGGAGAGGTGGATTCATAAGATGTTCCTTAATTGCATAAAAAAGTTGTTGGAAATTTTTGTCCCACTCAAGATTTCTATCTTTCTTAAGTAAACATGTAAACAAAATTGATTTATTTGATGATTGATAAACAAAATGAAATATATATTCAATGCATCAATTTAAAAATCAAATTTACTTAAGATCATTGGTGGTGAAATATGAATTATAGATTTTACCTTTTTAAGGTTGACTTTGATAGCTCTTTGGAATATAGTAAAACCCAAGAGATTCCTTGTTGTAACTCCTAAGATGTATTTTTGGGGGTTTAAACATATATTTTAATTTATCTTGTTGATGTTTAGATTTATTTAATAAATCATACACATAAAATTCAACTATTTTATGAATATAATCATGAAAAATATATGAGTCATGGCACGTTGATAAGTTGATCCTTCAATCCAAAATGCATGATAATATAGCAGAATGTTCCCAAAGGTGTAATAAACTATTTTTAATCTTCATCAATAGGATTGATCTTGATTTTGTTATACCCAAAAAATTAATCTATAAAATGTATCATTTGATACCTTACTGTAGGATCCACGATCATATCTATGTGGGGTAGTTAAAGCCATCTTTGGAACAATATTTGTTTATATTATGGTATTATTCACAACATCAAATTTACCCATTTGAGTTTTTTACTAGTATAATATTAGAAACCCACTTAGGTTAATCAATAAAATGAACAAATCTAGTTTTTAAGATTCATTCAACTTCACTTTTGACTAACAAAGCTACTTGAAGATGCAATTTTATTGACTTGTTTGGCATGGTGATACAAAAAAAAGTTATACAAAGCCATCTTAGGGTTAATACCAAGAATATATTTATAATTACCTATAAATAATTTTGGTTAATCGTGAAGATCCTACTGAATAGGTTTACCTTCATTATCTTGTAACGTGGTGACCAATAGTATTGG
Source organism: Torreya grandis (assembly GCA_037957365.1). Taxonomy (NCBI): domain Eukaryota; kingdom Viridiplantae; phylum Streptophyta; class Pinopsida; order Cupressales; family Taxaceae; genus Torreya; species Torreya grandis. The sequence continues at coordinate 2,571,853 of JARHVA010002141.1, forward strand.
TCATGGGTCCTTTTCAATACCAAAGTGGAACACAACCAGTTATTCATTAATATTTTTAATTTTTATTCCATAAATTATCTGTTGGGAATAGTAAATTAGTACCATCAAATTATTCTTGTGGTATGACATCACTAATTTCTCCAAAATATGCATGTTCATTGGATTGGTAAGTAAAATCTATATTATGGTGAAAAAGGGATATCATCACATTTAACAAGATATTCTAAAAGAATATCATCATTTGAAAATTCATCCAATTCTAGAATTTTAGGTGAAATATAGTTATCATTGAAGTTCACGAGTATACAAATGACAACTACGAGACATGGTTTCCTTGATTATGAGCTATATACCACTCTTTTGAATTGGATATAAACATGGGGAATTGTTTGGTAGTATGATCCCTATAGAACTAGATTCATTACTATAACTAAGGATGTATTTAATTTTATTGTTTAAAGGCACAATATTCAATGATACATGGAGCACGTTTACCTATTCCTTGTCCCATAGTATATTTATAATTTTGTAACTATTTAATCCTAAAGTTGTATTAACTAGAAAAGGGAAAAGGGTCAACTAAATTTTGTGGAAAAGAAGAGACCTCAAGGTTTGGAGGAAATATTTAATATGGAATATAAGGATTAA
>JARHVA010002141.1:2577500-2632500 GCA_037957365.1 Torreya grandis
TAGTGATTAAAAGTGCTTCCAATGCATTAATGCCATCTATATCCATAAAAAGATAATGTAATTGTTTGATTGTACACATTACATGATCATCGTTGATATCAATTAGAATTGAGGAAATACTAACCATTGCAACAACATGATTATTATATTTTTGAGGAATATTCTTAATGGAAAGATGAGAAAATAATTCCATGAGATAGTAGACCATATATTTAAAAGGAATAAGTTTATCCTCATTGGTTCGATAAATATATATAACTTGATTATTGATAAGATGTGAATCTCGATATACATGTAAAGATTTGATATTTAATTTTTTTATTGTTAATAATCTAAATATGAGAACTTCATATTTAGCAATATTATTGGTAAAAACAAATCATAAGTGAAAGGAAAGTGTCATAGGCAAACCCTCAGAGGAACTAAATGCAATACCTGATCCAAATCCTATAGAACATTTAGACACATCGAAATTCATTATGTAAGTATCATTTTGAATTCAATAAAAGGTAAATTGTCTCAATATTGAACATTAATTGGGATTATGTGTTGCAATGGAGTATCAACTAATTGATCAATAATAACCTTTCCTTGAATAACTTTTTATGAGACAAAATTTAAATTAAACTCAATAAGTAACATTACCCATTTTGATATGGATCCTTACAAATGGGGTTTTTCCATAAGGTATCGAACTAGATTAACGTTAGTAATAAGATGAGTCTAATTATAATGTAAATAATGTCATAAATTTTGGGTATAAAAAACAAGTGCTAAACACAACTTTTCAATGATACTATAGTTTTATTCATAATCAGGAAGTGTGTGACTAATATAATAAATGGTATGTTCATGATGAGTGTCATCTTGTTCTGCAAGAAGATCACCTAATATATGATTAGTAGGTGAAAAGTATAATAAAATAACATTATATTAAATGAGAGGCATAAGGATAGGTGGGTTAAAAAGATATTCCTTGAGTGCATAAAAACTTTGTTGAATTTTTTTGTTTAACTCAAAATTTCTATCTTTTTTCAGGAAACATGTCAAAAAAATTGTTTTATTTGATAATTGAGCAACAAAATGAAAAATATCTTGAATGCGTCATTGTAAACATAAAAATTGATTAATATCATCGGTCGTGGCATATGAATTATTGATTTTCCCTTTTTATTGTTGATTTTGATATCACTTTTAGACATAGTAAAACCGAAGAGATTGCCTATTGTAACTCCTAAGATGCCTTTTTTTGGATTTAAACACATATTTTACTTTATCACGCTATAAAATATTTGATGTAAATTGATAGTATGATCTTGTTGATGTTTAGACATGGCTAATAAATCATACACATAAACTTCAACTATTTTATGAATCTAATCATGAAAAATTATGAGTCATGGCATGTTGATAAGTTGATCATAATTTTTTCAATCCAAAAGGCATGTTAATTTAATAGACTATTCTGCAAGGTGTGATATAATATCTTTCATCTTGATCAATAGGTGTAATCTTGATTTTGTTATACCTAAAAATGTCATCTATAAAATATAACATTTCATGTCTTATTGTAGGATCCCTGATCATATCTATGTGGGGTAATGAAAGCCATATTTGTGACAATATTTATTGAGATTGTGGTAATATTTACAACATCAAATTTCCTGATTTGAGTTTGTTACTAGGACATAATCAACAACATGGATAAATATAGATTTTAATATTTATTTAACTTCACTTTTGACTAACAAAGCAACTTCAGGATGCATTTTTATTTTAATTTTATTGAGTTGTTTGGCATCAGGATAAAAATCAATGTTATACAAAGCCACCATAGGATTAATACAAGGCATATCTTTATAATTTGCTATATATATTTTTTGTAATCATGAAGATCCTACTGAATGGGCCTACCTTCATCATCTTGTAACATAGTGTCCAATAGTAATGTTCATGGGTCATTTCCAATACCAAATTGAAATAAAACCATTTATTCATTAATAATGTTAATTTTTATTCCATAAATTGAGTGTTAAGAATAGTAAACTAGGACCATCAAATTGTTCTTTTGGTATGACATCACTAATTTCTTCAAAATATGCATTTGCATTATATTGGTAAGTAAAATGTGTATTATGGTGAAAAAGGGATATCATCACATGTAATAAGATATTTTAAAAGAATATCATCATTTGAAAATTCATCCAATTCTTGAATTTTACGTGAAACAGAATCATCAGTGAACTTGATATGTATACTAATGATAACTATGAGATAGTATTGACTTGATTAAGATCTATATACCACTCTTTTAAAGTAGATATAAACATGGGGAACTACTTGGTACTATGATCCATAGATAAGTAGATTCATTACTATAACTAAGGATGGATTTGATTTTATTATTGCAAGGCACAATATAATCAATGATACGTTGAGCATGTTTACCTATTCCTTGTCCCATAGTATAAATTTGTTATTATTTAATCCCAAAATTGTATTAAATAGAAGAGAGAAAAGGTTCAACTAAATGTTGTGCAAGAGAAGAGAACTCAAGGTTTTGAGGAAATGTTAGAATGTCCCTAGAAAAAGGTTGCATATAAGGAATATAAGGATCAATAGGCTGCACTAGAGCATAATATTTAAAATGTTACTGATCCAAAGGGAATTATAGATACAACCTCAATAATGCAATTTCATGCATGCATGTAAAATAGAATGGAAAAAATTATAATTAAGATCATTATGTATAACTTTACATATAATAGAGAGAGTACATGGGCTTAATAGTTCCATATTTATCATTTTTAGAAAATCAAAATTGTTGATTATTATACATGTTTAGCATTCTAATGTTTTATAATTCCACACCTATATGTCTCTCTAAAGTGAAACCAAGATGTAGAGTGTCACTAATATAAAACTTGGCTCACTTCCAAAAGATGAGTCCCACCACTGTTAACGGATCTAAATTCAAACTATAACACTTGAAAAATTTAGAATTATTTCTCACAAAAGACAAATTTTAATTTTTTCAAAGTATTATCTTGGTCATTAATGCATATCATGCCACCTATACTCTGTAGAGTGTCACATATGATCTTTTGAATATAATTTGAATCTTTGTAACTATTTTAATGAATGTGTGTCTGTCATCAAGTAGATAGGTGATTGGAGAATATAAGTAAGCTAAATGCCGACATAATCTAAAATTTTTGATTTTTTTACATTGTAAATTTTTATATCTAAAAATAAATTATTAGTAAAATCACATTGTGATGCCCCAATTTTAGATGAGGGAGATTTCATGCCAATCACTTGTTTTAAAATAAAAATTCATAACATTATCGAAAGATAGATAAAAATGTAATAGCATTTGTATATATTGAATTTGTACTGAAATATTATATATGCAATATTGAACCTTTTGAAAAATTTGTGTACTTGTTTTATATCATGTAAGTTTTATACAACATTATAGTAATGAATGAAGCATGTAAAACATGAAATTATTTCATATGTATTGTAAACATACTATATTGAACAATGAAATGTTTAATCACATAGATAATATTTGAATGATATGTATCATTGAACCATAAATATATAAATAGATTCATAATGGTGCATGATAAGAATCATGGAACCATAGTATGAAAATAGAAAACATGTAATAAATGTCACAAAATTATCATGCGAGAAGGCCTAGAGGATGTATACAAGGGATATGTAAGATGTTTCAAGTAGTGTAAATATAATTTTCATAAATGTCATACATTGAGACCAAAGTTTGGATATAAAGGACATGAAAATGTCATAAAAACACAGAGGGACAAAGGAAACACACATAAATAATTACCTTGTGCCATATAAACAAGGTGTATGTTAAACATACAAAAGGCCATGGGCCACATATAAATAATATAACAACTTTTTAAATCATGTCATGAAAATGAAATAAGCATATGAAAATAGCACAAAACAAGTCAATCTATAATATATTATACATATGTATATATGTTCTAACTTAATAAGTGGCATATTTACAAAGACGTGTGGAGATAAAATTGAAGGATTAAAGAATGTATTTTTGTTTATGTATTATTATAAAAAAATAGGTTATGGATAAATATAAATTGGAAGTTGTTCAGATAGAATAATGCGATGCCCCTAACTAATCAAGGTTGTTGGGTGAAAAATTATCTAACATCAAAATCAAATAAAAGTATGTCTTAGCTTGAAACTTGACTAAATTTTGAAAATAGACTATGAAGATACACAGGGATAGGTACAAAAAAGGGGAATGGTGTGAAATTTACCATTGTTTTATTATTTAAACTTTGTCCAAATTGACTTTAAATGAAAATTTATGATTAGGAATATTTTTTTTTTGTGTATGAATATTGTTTGCAATGTGAAAGTTATCATGTTGCACACTAAGATATATTGTGACAAGAATTATGTAGGTAAAATATACTTTGTACTAAAATATAAATATAAATGACACAAGCAAAGATATATACAACAACATGAAAATATTTCTATAGTCCTAATTTAGTTTTTTTTACAAATATTATATATTTTTTGATATTTTTAACATATATGAATATTTTTATATATTTTCATATTTCAAAAGAGAAGCATGCATAAATTAAATATAGGATAATATATATAAAAAATAATGACATAGATTAATCATATTCATAGGATTCTTAATAGGTTTGTCTTCAAGTGTAGCTAAACAAAAAATTATAAGGTTTATATTTTAAATAACCACAAATGGTCACAAATAATTTGGATTGAATTTTCATTTTTTATCTTTATTAGAATTACTTTATTTTATTTTATTTGAGTGCAAGGTCAGCAATGTGAAAATTTTGAGCACAAACATTCTTTACATATACTAAAGTGTAATATGTGCTTGATAAAATTTTAAATGTTCAAGAGCATGCATTCATTTGTTATCAATAATTTCTAGTTTATGTCAGTGTTTTTATCTATACTAATTATCTTTGAAAATGTCATTTAGTGACACAAGTAAATAAGGTATTTCTATTTTGAGAGGGATCATTTCCTCTGTTTCATAAAAAATGTGTATGTTATGGCTTGTGTTGGTATATGAACTATTGTCTGATATGCCCGTAGAGATAAACAATATGATTATATCAATCGACTTCAATATTTTCAACCATCTTGTTAATATTTTAAAAAAATGTTTTATTAGTTTCCTCATCTTTCCCATTTTCTTGTGGGTAGGAAGGAGTATAAAAAGTATGACATATTTTTAACTTAGTAAAATATATATATATATATATATATATATATATATATATATATTTAAAATAGTAACCATTATCGGTGATGATTGGAAATGGTAATCCAAAGTGATAAATTATATGCATAATACATAAATATCAAATATCTTCACCCTTAGCAAACTACAAATATATAACATCTACCCACTTTTTAAAATATTTAGTCATGGTAATGATGATATTATGCCTTTTAGAAGACTCATGATTTAATTTGTCAATCATATCAAATCTCTGAAAGGAAAACATTCAAAAACATACTATAAGTTGTAATGCCTTGGAAGGATCATGATTAATATTGTTATGTTTTTTCTACATTGAAAAAACAAAATGTGGCATGATCATAGCATTAATTTTTCATTATTATCCAATAGTATTCTTGGCATAATAGCTTGTAAAAAATGGATTTGTGACTAAAGTGCACAACACATTCACTGTCATGTACATTAAATATTGTTATTATAGCTTATATATTACTTAGACAAAATAATAGTTGTTCATCATATGAGTGTTTAAAAAGAGCTCTACCAATGAAAATATAACGCATTTTTTGAAAATATAAATGTTTTTTTAATCATCATGTGTAGCACTTTCTACAAAATTAGATTTATAGAGATAATTATAGATATATCAATATACCATTCAGGATTATCCACACTTATAGTGATTAAAATTACTTCCAATACATTAATTCCACCTATATCCATCGAATGATAATGTAATTGTTTGATGGTAAGAACTACATGATCATCATTGATATCAATTGGAATTAAGGAAGAAAAACCAACCATTGCATCCACATGATGATCATTTCTTCAAGGAATATTCTCAATGGAAAGGTGAGAAAATAATGCCATGAGACAGTGGCTCCATATATTTAAAAGGATAAGCTTATTCTTCTTGGTTTGATAAATATATAAGACTTGATTAATGATAAGATGTGAATCTCTATATACATGTAAATATTTTATATTTAATTTTTTTATTATTAATAATCCAAATATGATAACTTCATATTTTTCAATATTATTGGTAAACACAAATCCTAAGTGAAAGGAAAGGGTCATAGGCAAACCTTGAGAGGAGCTGAATGAAATACGCAATCCAGATCCTATAGAACATTTAGACACATCAAAATGCATTTTTTAAGTATAATTTTGATTGTTATAAAAGTTAAATTGTCTCAATATTCAACATTCATTGGGATTATGTGTTTTAATGGAGTATCAAATAATTTATCAATAATAACCTTTCATTCAATAACTTTTTGTGAGAGAAAATTTTAATTAAACTCAACAAGAAACATTGCCCATTTTGCTATGCATCCTTGCAAATGGGGTTTTTACAAAAGGTATCAAAATGGATTGACTTTAGTAATAATATGAGTCTCATTGTGATGTAAATGATGTCATAAGTTTTGGGTAGCAAAAACATGTGATAAACACTAATTTTCAATGATAATATAGTTTTTACTCATAATCAAGATATGTGTGACTGATATAATAAATGGTATGTTCATGATGAGTGTCATCATGTTCTACAAGAAAATCACCTAATATATGATCAATAGATGAAAATTATAATAAAATAAGTTTATTTTAAATGAGAGACATAAGGACAAGTGGATTAAAAATGTATTCCAAACATTGTTGAATTTTTTTTTCCAAAATAAAATTTCTATCTTTCTTAAGTAAACATGTCAAAGAAATTATTTTAGTTGATAATTGAGAAATAAAATGAAACATATCTTAAATGCATCATTTTAAACGTAAATTTTGCTTAATATCATGGGTGGTGGCATATGAATTATATCTTTTACCTTTTTAGGGTCAACTTTGAAACCACTTTGTGATATAGTAAAACTCAAGAGATTTCCTATTATAACTCCTAAGATGCATTTTTATAGATTTAAATGCATATTTTACTTTATCATTCTTTCAGATATTTGGTGTAAATTAATGGTATGATCTTGTTGATGTTTGGACTTTGTTAATAAATCATACACATAAATGTCAACTATTCTATGAATGTAATCATGAAAAATAATGAGCCATGGCACGTTGATAAGTTGATCCTAATTTTTTCAATCCAAAAGGCATGGCAATATAGTAGAATGTTCCCCAAGGTGTGATAAAGTATCTTTCATCTTGATCAATAGGTTTAATCATGATGTTGTTATACCCAAAAAAAAATCTATAAAATATAACATTTTATACCTTATTGTAGGATCCATGATCATATCTATGTGGCATAATGAAATCCATATTGGGGGAAATATTTATTGACATTTTGGTAATATTTAAAACATCAAATTTCCCCATTTGATTTTTTTTATTAGGACAATAATATAAACACACTCAAGATAATCAATAACATGAATAAATATAGATTTTAAGATTCATTCAACTTCACTTCTGACTAACAGAATAACTTTAAGATGCATTTTTATTGACTATTTTGGCTTTAAGATAAAAACAATGTTATGAAAAACCACCTTAGGGTTAATACAAGGAATATATTTATAATTTGCTAGAAATAGTTTTGGGTAATCATGAAAATCCTATTAAATAGGCTTACCTTCATCATCTTGTAACATGGGGGCAAATAGTAATGGTCATGATTCCTTTTAAATAACAAAGTGGAATACAACCATTTATTCATTAATAATGTTGATTTTTATTCCATAAATTGAGCATTAGGAATAGTAAATTAGAACCATCAAATTGTTCTTGTGGTATGACATCACTAATTTCTTCAAAATATGCATGTGCATTGGATTAGTAAGTACACTGTATATTATGGTGAAAAAAGGGATATCATCACATGTAATAAGATATTATAAAAGAATATCATCATTTGAAAATTCATCTAATTCTATAAATTTACGTGAAATAGAGTCATCAGTGAACTCGATGAGTGTGCTACTAACAACTATGAGAAATGGTTGACTTGATTATGAGCCATATACCACTCTTTTTAAGTAGATATAAACATGGGGAAATTATTGGTAGTATGATCCTTAGATAAGTAGATTCATTACTATAACTAAGGATGGATTTTATTTTATTATTTAAAGGCACAATATAATCAATGATACAGTGAGCATGTTTACCTATTCCTTGTCCCATAGTATAATTATAAATTTTTTGACTATTTAATCCCAAAATTGTATTAAATAGAAGAGGTAAAAGGATCAAAAGAATGTTTTTAAAGGTAAGAGACCTCAAGGGTTGGAGTAAATTTTGGAATGTCCCCAGAAAAAGGTTGCATATATGGAATATAAGGATCTATAGGATGTCCCTAGAGCAGAATATTTACAAGGTTCTTGATCTAAAGGGAAGTATATATATACCCTTGATAACTTAATTTCTTACATGCATGAAAATTATAATGGACAAAATTCATGTCATGAATCCAACGTCATCCTAATAAAAAATTGTAATTAAGATAATTATGCATAGCTTTACCTACCATAGAGAGATTACATGGGCTTATCAGTGCCATAATTACCATTTTTATAAAATTAAAATGATTTATTATTATACATCTTTAGCATTCTAATATTTTCTAATTGCACACCTAGATGTTTCTCTAAATTTCAACCAAGATTTAGAGCATTAGTAAGCTTAATCTTGGTTCACTTTGACAAGATGAGTCCTGTCACTATCAATGGATCGAGATTCAAAGTATAACTCTTTTAAATTTTATAATTAATTTTCACAAAAGATTTTTTTTTTAAATTATTAGCTTGGTCATGATTAATATTTCTATGCTTTTTACATTGAAAAAAATATAATTTAGCATGTTCATAGCATTAAGTTTTCATTATTGTGTAATATTATTCTTGGCATAGGAGATTGTAAGAATTAGATTTACCACTAAAGTGCAATCCACCTTCACTTTCATGTAAATGAAATATGGTTAATTTAGATTAGGCATGAATTTGACATCATAATATTTTTTCATCAAACCAATGTTTGAAAACAAAACCACAAATGAAGACATAATGCATTTCTTTATGTTATAAATGATTTTTATCCTCATATGTAGCATTTGTTAGAGGCACAGTCACTGAGAGGGGGGTGAATTAGTAAACCCAAATAATTCTAGCTTCAATTATGATCTTTTAAAAAACTTAATAAGTTATCACAAACATTTGTGAAGTATACACATAATTCATAGCAATGAGCAAGTGAGATAATACATGATCAATCACATAACACATGGCATACGTGGAAAAACCTCTTATGGAATAAAACCCACTTGAACCTATAATTGGACTACTATACTATACAAAATAAGAACCAATTTATAACACATTTAAATATCCAATGACCTACAATCCCACAAGGTACTACTATACATGTCTAGCTGAATTGCAACAACAACTAGACCTTTTAGCAAGTTTCACCTTGCAAGGAGGTTACAACCACCTTAGATGTTGAGATAACACAAAAACACATATAAACACATCCATCTTTGATCTGATTTATTTAACACATGATGATGGACCTCTGCTTATCACTCTTCACTTTCCCACACACTTAAATAGCAAGCACACTTTTCTTTCAATAAAATTATGACCAATACTTCATATAAATAGTCCTCAAATTGGTATAATCTTCAACTCATCCTTAGGGAACTCTACCACTCCTTTATTCCACAAAATGCACACAATCCTCTCTTTAATCTCTCTATGTCTCCTTTTTCAAGTCTAAACTTCACCATCTTTGATTTCACTATTTATAGAGCAATCTTGATAATCATTGCCTTGGACAGCCATTAGGCATACCTTATCCCTTAAAATATGTATCACACTAAGACACAATTCAAAAAAAATTTCATAGGATGGGTATAGAATCTATGGGTAACCCTTAAGCAACTACAACTTTTAATAAGGCCCTTGTAGCTCTTAAAGGTCTCATGGACACTTATTCACCTATTTAGCACATCCTCAATAAGAAAAAGAACATAAGATCACTTTTAAATACATGAATCCACTCCTTATGTCCTCTTTGATATCTTCAAAATATCACAATCATCTTAGCTCATATAAGTGTATGCTCAAATAACTAAAACACAAACATTAAACACATGCACATCATTACTGAACATACAATCAACTTATTAAGAATTATTCATACTTAAAATATATATAAAACACCTCCAAAATCAACACATAGAATCCTCATGAGGTTTGGAACATACTATAATATTGAATTCATCATGAGACATCGAAACAACATCAACACAAGCTCAAACAACCTTCTTGGGTTACTTGCAGAATAAACATGAACAGATAGTAAATTTATAGGCTTAATATTTTTTACTATTCTCACTTTCATATATTAAAATTAGCTTCATTTGATGTACTATGGATCCCTCTTCATCTTTACTTTTTACATCACTTAGAAATTTGACGTCTATGAAAAAATATGGACAAATGATTGATTTTTATTTTTTCCCTTAATTAAATTCAAATATTTGAATTTAAATGGTCACATTTAACCTTTGAACATAATTATCTAATATTTTATCCCCTCAGCTCAGATCAAGCATCATCGATCTTGTTTGAGACTTAAGGCACAGCGAACCAAATCCAAATATTAAACATCTGATAGTTAACCTCATCTCATGCAATCTTGAAATGTTGACTCAATGTGCTCCATCAATCTTTGTGGATCAACCAGGTCTTTAATTATCAATGCTCTGCATTGGATCAATTGGTATGAACACCCATTCACCATGGGATCCTTATCTTATACCTTTACTCAATCATTAAACCTCATGCACCTATCCTCATCTTGCTACTTCCTCACTTCTTGGAGAAATGTGCACCATTGATCTTCATAGAGATTTAACACTTTCAAATATGACTAAATATAGGTACCCTTTCAATATACTTGAGTAGCCATTTTTAATCCTTAATAACTTCTTTGAGGTTTGTGCAAGATCTCAAATTTAGACAAGATGATATCTACACATAGGAAAATCCAACCATTTGGTACATTTCTCTTGAAACTCTCACATGTGTGATACATAATGCCATTAAAATTCCTTCTAAAAAAATATGTCATGGAGCCAACTATGCTTAGAATTTGTCTAGGAGACCGACTTTGCTCCTACATAACTTTTGTCACACTTTAGTACATGATCTCAAATTTAACAAAAATCATCTATGATCAAAAATAGACAAACCCATATGATTGTTTTATATTGACACCTTCACATGTAAAAAATATAAAACCATCAAAAATCTCACTCAGCACTTTATGCTAGATTGTAAAATTGGCTAAGTATGGGAAAACATAGTCCAACTGCCTAGGAGCCCAACTTTATATATGCATATCATTTGACATGAATAGATGCTTAAAATCATAATTGTCACATAAAAACTAGGGACTAATGTGATCAAAACCATATGACAAACTCCCCTTGACTCATTCCCACATGGCAGTCGTGACATCATCAAACTGCCTACTCAGATTTCTACTACTAGACCCAAAGTGTCTAGATAAAAACTATGGACTACCAGGTGAATTCCACTTATGCAAAAAATATATTAAAGTATATATAACATCTTGTAAGACCTTTTTCACATGATCAAGACTCTATACTCATCCCTAAACATATCTAACCATGTCAACATTTAAGATCAACCAATTTTACTTAAAGCAAACTTATGAAAAGCATATTACAAACTTTGTCATTGTCACTTAAGTTATCAAATCACTTCATCCACTCAATATAACACCTCCATTATAACACCATGACATTATCATTACAAATATCCAAAAAACTCCCCCTTTATCATTGATGTCAATAATCATCATAATTAGCAATATACAACTCACCTTCTCTCACTTCAAGCACTCCCCCAACAAAAAATTTAACCCCCTTTGACATAATGTAAAAGTGGGAACAAAATGATCCTAAGGACATAAAACAAATAATATATAGTAAAGGACCATATTATTAATATGGGATAAACTCCCCCTTACCTTGAACCTATTTCTTCTTGCCTTGACAAACTCTTGTTGCACTATGCCAATACTCTTCTTCAATCAAGCAATGCAACCAACAAAGAAAGAAAAAACAAAACTATTTAATTATAATGGAAATCACCAAGAAACATTTGGTAGGGACCACCCCTAATATTTTTGAGCCATTACACATCTTGATCATTTTTTGGTCTCTGCACACCATAAAGAACCATCACACATACTAACTAACCTCCTCTCTCAAGCTACTACAATGATGACTAATCATAACTTCATGCCACTCACCAAATGGGAAACCTGATATTAATCAAATTTATAAGTCATCTTGAAACACAAATACATTACTCTTTTGGAGAAACTAAGTAAAAATCACTCTTCTTTAAATTAGGCATGTTTAGTCTCCTTGTAGCCCTTCTTAAAACTTGCAGATCACACACATTATAGTATAAATAACATAAAGATTAAAAATTAATATCTAGATCACTCTTATATTCACACCAATTTTTACCTACAAGGTCATCCTATGAAAAATACTTCTTTCACAAACCAACTAACCAAGTAGGCCTCCAACTTGACAAAAACTTAAATAACTTGAGAAAAGTAAACCTTCAAACATATATGAAGCTTGATATGAACACCCATTTGGCCCATTAAACATATTAAGGAGGCTCAAACCTCAATTCACAACGTAATCCACTTTTATAGGATATCCTAAAGCCCTAGAATCTCAAAACAAAAAATGGGTCAAGAAACCTTATTCTGGTCAATGAACATATTCAAATATTCTTTAACATTTGGAGACGCCCATCACACACTTCTATACCAAAACTTAAGCCTTAACACCTTTGGGAACCTTAACTTCCTATAACCCACTTTAGGACTTGCATACTCATAAACAAAAACTAGGAAACCCAAGAGCAAACATAAATCTTCAATTTGACTTAAACATACCTTCATATCACAAAACCACCTAGAGAATGCTATAATAAGGTCAACAAAACTTTATATGTAAAAAGATCATCTTGAAAAATCACAAATCCTCCTTTTTCATATGAAAACCTTCAAACTAGTCCTATAGACTGTTCTAAATATAGTTATCAACATCATGACATCACCTTAGAATATTTTTCCACCTAGACATACCTCTTCCAACTAAGAATACTCAACTCTAGTATTCTTAGAACCATCTCAAGGAATACCACAATAACATTTTCTTCTCCATTAAAATAAGTTTCTTAATAAGCATAGATAGAGACACCCTATATACTTAAATGCTCTAAAAAAAATACAACTCCTCATATTCCATCTCCTCCTTGATCAATTGATAATCATACTTCTTCTTCTTCTTTTTTGTCTTTAGAGAAATAACTTTCTAAACTACTAAAACATTCTCTATTTCTTCTATGATTGGATTATCAATACATGAAGATAATATAGATTCATGGCATACCTTTTCATCTAAGGGATCCATCATACAATTTGGAACCTCATTACTAGGCACAACCAATTGATGTTATTTGCATGATACATGCTCAATAGAAGGATGTTCATTTGGATCCATACATACTTCAGGACTAGCTTCAAACAACACCTTGGTCTTCTTCTTGAGCTTGATCTCTTTATTCTCAACATGAGTATACAATGAGACCTCTTGGTATTCTTCAACTTTTGAAGCTTTATCCACCATAGAAAACAAATTTCTTGGACATAAAGTCTCATAATAACTCACACTTATCACCTTTGGCTTCCATGTGTTGACTTGCCTTATTTCTTCCACTTTAGGAGCCTGATTAAATCTATTCTAACTTATAGATATTTATTTGTAGAACCTATCAATGTGACCTCTTTATTTATAATTACAAAACACCATACCTTTTAAAAGAAACTTATCTTTGCCTTAATTTATTTGGACATAAATTTTCAATGTGTCCTAAGTCATGAGAAACAAAATAGTCTTCCATTTTTGAAGAGGACTCACCTTGTCTAATGTTATATGGAAAATGGTTCGTAAAGTGTCCCACATCAAGAAAATTAAATCACTTTATTTTATTCACTCTTTTTTACTGATGACCCCTATCATAGTCCCATGTAAATTTATTTCTAATAGGTCACTTAAACTCTCTATACTTATGAGCATATTTATTACATGTATAATAATAACCATTGAATCTTGCATACCTCATGCCATTTGGATGTCTTATCTAACATATCTTTACCCTATCAGCACCTTCATTCCTTGTCTAATTATTTGTCTTCAAAGTATGATTTTCTTAGTTCACATTAGTCTTAATCTTGTCTTGAGTTACATTATTTTGTTTTTCTTCATATCCAAGACTAGTTCTATCACTAGCATGCTTTTGACCACTCAGGATGTTGTCTAGTTCACATGAGCTCTTTTCAAATATTACAAATGGCTTCACCTTATTAGATGTCTTATCTAACTCAAATTTCAGAGACTTATTTTTAGAAACATACCTTAAACATTCATTTTATTTAGATTTTAGGCTTGTAGACAAAATTTATAATTGACAACTGATATGCTTGATCATATCTTCATGCTCCTTGGTATCTTATTTCAATCTTGCCTCATATAGACTAAGCTACTCTTTATGGTCCTTCAGTTTATATTTCATCTTTTTATTGATCTTCTTCTAAATCTTCAATTATTTAGGAGCATTCATTAAAATAGTCTAAAAGTCCACCTCATCTTCATCATCATCTGAATTAATCCAAGTAGAATCCTTCCAATGTGATCAATTTCCTTCCTTAACCATGAACAAAACTTTATCTTAAGTAGGATCATCATGTTCATGATCATATTCTGAGTCGTTGTCTTCACTCTCATATAATGATATAAAATCTTCATTAGTGTAAAGACTCTTCTTATTCCTAAAGGACCTCTTCTTGTTGTTAAACATTCTAAATCCTTTCTTTTTGTATGTCTTCTTGTCATGATCTTGGCCTTCACCATGTTATTCATCATCTTTCTTCTCAATCTTATGAGGACACTTATGATCAAAATTTCCTATCTCTCCATAACTATACTTCTCTAAGCCTATGCTCAATTTCTTAATA
The DNA here is from genome assembly GCA_037957365.1 of Torreya grandis. Taxonomy (NCBI): domain Eukaryota; kingdom Viridiplantae; phylum Streptophyta; class Pinopsida; order Cupressales; family Taxaceae; genus Torreya; species Torreya grandis. Next base: position 2,592,889 of record JARHVA010002141.1, read on the forward strand.
ATAAAAGCAATTAGTTTATCCTCATCAATGTCAAATATGTAATCCATTTTAGATTTTTTATGTTTGAATTTATTTTTAAGATTCATCTTTATCTTTAAAGTAGCTACTTCTTTCGTGGTATATCATCATTTGTTCTCATCTCATATGCAGTAAGGGTTCCATAAAATTAATCCATATTTAACTAAGTAAGATCATGAATCTCTTCTATAGAAGATACTTTTGGATTAAATTTGAGAGATAGAGACCTTAATACTTTTTTTACTACAGTTAATTCCTGAAGATTATCTCTAAGACCTCTGATGATGTTCACAGCCTCATCAAATCTCTACAAAAGGGATGCCACAAAATATTCTTCCTTCGTCTTGAGACTTTCAAATCGGCTTATGACAATCTATAACATAGCAAGTTTGACCTTCGAATCTACTTCAAAAATGATCTTCATTTCGTCACATATCTCTTTAGCATGTGTACAATGAATTACCTTGGTGTATTCAGTATCTAAAAGACCAAAAGTTATAGCATTCATTTCCTTGGATTTGCTCTCAAATAACTTCTTCTCTGTAGCACTAGATGGAGTAATAAGAGTAACATAACCATCAAAAATAGATTGGCATACATCAAACCTGAAGGACATAATATATGTCCTCATCCTTGCACTCTAAAAGTCATAATTGGATCCATTTCTCATTGATGTTTCCTTAGTAGGAAAACCTCCTTGATGACTACCCATATTATACCCTGGATCACCTTCAAGTTGAAAAATATTTTACCAAAGAACCTACTCTGATAACAATTGTTAGAGGTACAATCATTAGGGGGTGAGTGAGTGAGTCTAAATAATCCATTTTTAATTCTGATCTTTACATACACTTCATCAATTACCATAATAATTAATGAAGTATACACATCATTCATAGCAATGAGCAAGAGAGATAATGCAAGATCAATCACATAACACATGACATACATGGGAAACCATTTTGGGGAATAAAAATCACTAGAAATTATAATTTGAATACTATCCTATTTAAATAAGAACCAATTTAGATCATCTATAAATGATTAGGGAACTACAACCCCATAAGGGGCTACCACACCTATCTAGTTGAGCTACAACAAAAACAAAAACTTTTAGCAAGTTTCAGCTTGTAAAGAGGCTATAACCACCTTAGATGTTGAGATTCCACAATAACACCTATAAATGCATCCACATTTGAATTGATGTCTTTAACACCTGATGGTGGACCTTTGCTTATAAATGCTCACCTTCACTCATACTCAAACAACAATCACACTTTTTTTCCAATAGAATTATGACCAATAGGTCATACAAAAAATCTTCAAACTAATATGCTCTTCAACTCATCCTCAGGGTACTCTACCTCTACTTATCTCTATAAAACACACTCATAAACCTCTTTCCAATGTCTCCAAGTCTCTTTTTTTAGGTCAGCTAAAAATCACCATCCTTGATTTCACTATTTATAGAGTAATCTTAATAATATCACTACCTTGGTCGGCCATTAGGCAAGCCTTATCCCTTAATACATATTTCACATGAAGACATGGTTCAAAAAAATCTTCATTGGTTGGCCATATCATCTATGGGTCACCCTTAAGTAGATATACCTTTTAATAAGGCCCTTGAAATTATTGTAGGTCTCATGGAGACCTATTCACCTATTTAGCACATCCTCAAGCAAAAAAAGAACACATGACCACTTTAAAATACATGGCTCCACTCCTTATGTCTCCTTTTGCATCTTCAAAAGATCACAATCATCTTAGCTACCCTTTGTGTATGCTCAAATAAATCAAAACAAACCTTATAGATTAAACACACCTCTAAAATCCACATAGAGCATCCTCATGGGTTCTACAACATGCTCCAATAGCTAATTTATCATGAGACATTGAAATAGCATCAACATAAGATCAAACAACCTTCTCGGGTTACTTACAGAATAAGCACAAACAAACAAACAAATTTTAGGCTCAATTTATTTGACTATACTCACTTTCGTATCTTCAAATTAGGTTCATTAGATGCACCATGGAGTCTTCTTCATTTTTAATTTTCATAGCACTAGTAAATTCAACTTCTATCAAAAGATATGGACAAATTACTAAGGTCTAGGTTTTCCCTATGTTAAATTCAAATATTTGAATTCAAATAGTCACAATTAACCTTTAAACATAATGCTTGAATATCATGTATTCTTAGCTCAGATTGAATATACACCATTGATCTTGTCTGAGCTTTAATGCAAAGTCCACTAAAGCCAAATGTTAAACATCTGATAGTTGACCTCATCTCGTGCAATCTAGAAATGTTGACTCAATGCACTTCATTGATCTATATAGATCAACTAGGTCTTTAATAATCAACGATCACCATTCGATCAATCTATACAAACTCCCACTCATCGTTGGATCCTTATCCTACACCTTTGTGATGCAAGAACATCTACAATAGCTTCATGGAGGACATGGTCAAAGGTGGATACCATCAAACATGCAAAGTTTAAGTCATGTCTTAGTTTGAGTTTGAATTCAAATTATTGTATTTTCCCTCCAAAATATTGTTTAAGGAGGAGTAAATGTAAAGGAGGAAAAGAGTGAAAAAGTAAAAGTAGTTAAGAGAATCTCTACGTTGGGAGCTTGTTAAGCAAATAAGGGAGAATGGTTGAAATCCTCCAACCATAGGATATTAGTTTAATTAGACAATCCTTCAAAATTAGCATGTTTGTTAGATTGGAGATTTGGTTTGTTAGCCTTAGAGCCCATGTTGGGCATAGGAGAGAGGAGACTGTTTCAAAAGAGTAATATATGGAATGGAAAAAAAGGAGACGTACGTAAAGAAGAGTGAAGAGATAGAGTGGATGTGTCATTCAAGAGCAGAGAGATAGAATATATAAAAAAAGGAGATGGAGAGCAAGATGGAGAAAGATAAGATAATCTGGTCAGGAGGAGAGAGTCGAGATCAAGAGAATGGAGTCTACCGGAGAGAGAAATTGAACAAGGTTACAAGTAGAAGGAGGAACTCAGGAATATAAGAGCTAAAAGAATGAGAAAGACTGTAGAATTGTAAGATTATTGGAATCAAATAAAGTTGTGCTTTAATATTAGAAAGTTTTCTCAGATGTATCGATTTATTCTTGTGATTGTTTGAATCATAATCAATGCCTTTGTGATCGTGGAAAGCCTGTAAATCTGAGAAACCAGAATTCATATTGGTTGACCAGAATATATTGGAAGATTGTTGTCATTATGATAATAAATTCTGAGAATGTCTGTTTGACGTATATGGAACACAGAGTATCTGATAAAAGGAATTGGTTCTAGCTATAACCTGTTGTGGAAAAGCGGGTTTCAAAACAAGAAATTGTGAATAATCTGAGTCGAGATTTAATGATATCTGCTGGTAAAACATCTATTCATTATTTTATTTTTAAAGGTGATTGACAAGGTTCAACTTATTGAAATAGTGTTAAGTTCTTTAACAAGCAGGAAGCTATAGAGTACTATGTTCTTTGTTTTCTTGACAAAGGTGACTGAGTTGTACGAGTATCAAGAAATAATTTATAAAAGTTGGATGAGTAAATATAGGCATTGGATGGCGAATTTAACAGGTTCTTAAAGCTTTTAGTTGAGATTTTTATATTGATTGAGTTAAAAAAATTATCGATTGGTTATTCTCAGTCCCTGATTAGAGTGTTCTCTGTATGTCAAGACCGAGTGGATGTGATTTAAATTGTTAACTCGGAGTTAATAAGTAGATCCTATTTGAGACTGAATATCCAATACATACACATTATATCAATATGTCCTGTTAAGACATGGAGATAAACGCATATATGTAGTCTATTGAAAGTACAGAGGGGGTTTTATGAGTTCATTGAAATCCTCAACTAAAATAAAATGCGGTTCTGGTTGAGTTGAAATAGTTGAGATAAAAAAAATGGTGGCTGTGTAACTCTTGGGCTGAGTTAAAGAAAAGAAAAGAACAGAACTTGATATGGCAACAATGTCAATGCTATTAGACGAAAGGCTGCTACGGAAAGATACGAACCGTGGACAGGATGATAACAAGGATTACGTGAAGGCAATGATGAAGGCAAAGATCACATATTAGGCAATGCACGCATTTGAAGCTATGTCAGAGAATAAAATTCTGATAAATATCTATAGAAGAGATTCTTTGAATTGATATCCAAGATTGTCGACCTTTTCATAACATCTTAGTATTTGTAATCAACTGAGTTTTCATTAACAAATATTGACCAGTACTTGATTATCATTTATTCTATATTGAATATAGTTGGTAGAACACGTTGGAATCCAAGTTGTAAATACCTTTGTACATCACAGAATGAATTCTATGGCATAGTTGTTGGTAACTAGCAGATCAGAACAGGTCCAATATGTGTTAGAATTTTCATACAGTGGCAACCGGTTGTGTAAAACGTTCCATTCAATGATGGTGCAATTTAAGTATTCGGTGAAAATATTACAAAACAAATTGGAATAGAACCCCTGAAACCTTATACAGAATTATATGAAAACGGGTTTATAAAGTAATACATGTGTTTTTGCATCGAATCTGACCGTGTTCCAATTTGCCTATAGTTAATTATCTAAAAGAAGAAAGGAATATGGTTTTATGTATTTTCGGTTTTAATATTGTATGTTTTTTTGGTGATTTTGAAATGTTAGAGAGATGCTAACACCACTTTGATCAGTCATTAAGAAACATGCACCTATCTTTATCTCTCTACTTCCAGATTTTTTGGATCAACGTGTACAGTTGATCTTGCTCGATCTTTAACACTTTTAAAAATTACTATGGGGACCCTTTCAATATCCTTGAGTAGCCATTTTTTATCATTAATAACTTCGTCTGCACTTCAATGCAGGTTCTCAAATATGGACAAGATGATCTCCTCACATAGGAGAATCCAACCATGTGATACACTACACCTATAACCCTCACGTGTGTGAGATATAATACCATTAAAATTCTTTCTCAAAAACTTGTCATAGAGAAAACTATGTTTAGAATTTATATGGGAGACCAACTTTGCTCCTGTATATCTTTTATCGTGCTTCAGCGCATGATCTCAAATTTTGCACACATCATCTACGCTCAAAACTAAACAGATCCATATGATTAGTTTCTCTTGACACCTTCACATGTACAACATATAACACCATCAAAATTATCACTAGACTCTTTTTGAAACATTGCAAAATTGGCCAAGTATGAGAAAACACAGTCAAACTGCTTTGGAGCCAAACATTGCATATGCATATCTTTTGACATGCTTTAGCACTTGACTTGAGAATTGGTGGATAAAAACTAGGGACTAATATGATCACAACCATATGACCAACTCCAATTGACTCATTCCCATGTGGAAATGGTGATGTCATCAAACTACTTACTCATATTTTTTGCCATTAGACCCAAACTATCGAAATGAAAACTATGGACTACCAAGAGAATTCCACTTATGCCTACAATCTCTCAAATCATAGATAATAATTTATAGGACCTCTTTCCCATGTTAAAATATCTGTACTCATCCATAAACATCTCTAACCATGTCAACATTGAAAATCTACCAAGTATACTTCAAGAAAACTTAGGATAAGCATATTACACACTTTGTCATTGTCACTTAAGCTATCAAATCACTTCATCCACTGAATAGGAAACATCCATTACACAACCATAACATCATCATGATAAATCTCCAACAACATTTTTAAAAAATTATATTTATAGATATAATTATAGATATCTGTATACCATTCATGATTATCAATACTTATAGTGATTAAGAGTACTTCCAATGCATTAATTACAACTATATCAATAGTAGGATCTCATAGTTGTTTGTTAGTAAACATTGGATGATCATCATTGATCTCAATTAGAATTAAGGAAGAAACACCAGCCATTGCATCCACATGATGATTATATTTTTGAAGAATATTCTCAATGGAAAGATGAGAAAATAATAGCATGAGATAATGGACCATATATTTATATGAAATAAGATTATCTTCCTTGGTTTGATAAATATATAAGCCTTGATTAATGGTAATATATGAATCTCCATATAAATGTAAAGATTTGATATTTAATTTATGTGTTGTTAATAGTCAAAATATGAGAACTTCATATTTAACAATATTATTGGTAAACACAAATCCTAACTGAAAGGAATGGGGAATAGAAAAACATTGAGGGGAACTAAATGCAAGACCCATTCTAGCTCTTGTAGAACATTTAGATACATGAAAATGCATTATCTAAGTGTCATTTTGAATTCTGTGAAAGGTAATTTTGTCTCAATATTCAACATTAATCAGAATTATGTGTTGCAATGGAGTATCAACTAATTGATCAGAAATAATCTTTCATTTAATAACTTTTTATGGGTCTATGTTTAAATTCAACTCAATAAGAAACATTACCCATTTTGATATGCATCATGACAAATGGCATTTTTCAACAATATATCAAAATGGATTATTTTTAGTAATAACATGAGTCTTATTATGATGTAAATAATTTCATAATTATTTGGTAGAAAAAACAAGTGCTAAACACAACTTTTCAATGATATTATAGCTTTATTCATTATCAAGAAGTGTGTGATTGATATATTAAATGGTATGCTCATGATGAGTATCATGATGTTGTGAAATAAAATGACATAATGTATGAGCAGTAGCTAAAAAGTATAATAAAATATATTTATATAAAATGGGAGGCATAAGGATGGGTTGATTCAAAATATATTCCTCAAGTGCATAAAAATTTGTCAAAACTATTTGTCTGACTCAAAACTTCTATCTTTCTTATGTAAACATGTCAAAGAAATTGTTTTATTTAATAATTGAGTAATGAAATGACAAATATATTGGATCTATCATTGTAAACATCAAATTTGCTTAAAATTATTAGTGGTGGCATATGAATTATAGCTTTTACCTTTTTAACGTTGATTTTGATACCTCTTTCGTATATAGTAAAACCCAAGAGATTGACTATTGTAACTACTAACATGCATTATTTTGGGTTTAAATGCATATTTTGCATTATCATTCTTTTAAATATTTGGTGTAAATTGATAGCATCATGTAGGGTAAATTGTAGTGGCAAATATTCCTTAATTTAGGAATATTTTATTTTAAAGATTTTAAATTTGGCATTTTTTTAGCATGCAACATATCACCCTTTCACCTAAAATTTTCAAATGTCATTTTTTAGGGGTAAGCTCGTTAATGATTTATAATAATTATAGGGTTATCTATGTAATTTTTCATCTATATATAGTACATATGTTCCCATAGGTTTTAGTTCATGAACTTAACATTGAAGTATCTCTTTTTACCAAATTATGAAGATAGACTCTTGAGGCCACACTCTACCACTAGATTGTCTTTTAGTACCCTGACCTCAACTAAGATAATGTTGCACAATGTAAACTAGATAACTTGTAGCATTGTTTCATCTAGTGGTAGTTTACGACATGGTGGTAACCTACTGGGAGAAGGTAATCTATCATGCGATGATAATATGCTATGTAATAGCATCACGTCATCTGGTGGTAATCTATCAGATAATAATGATGTGCTAGATAATGGAAATTGGTTACCCAACTACCATAAACCATGTGACAACACTCTATCACCTAGTAGTGAGGTGCTACATGATTATAATGTCACATCCAATAATAGCGTGTCACATGACGAATCTATGTGGTAGGATCATAACCTACCACCTAATATCAAAAAGGAAGTAAAAAATAATAACATAACCTGAAAACACAAATTGAGCATCACGAGGTACTAGCAAGGCTAAAACACCATAATAGATATAATAAAAATTTGATATCATGTCTTATTTCACAAATCTAGAAAAAATAAATGGGCAAACTATAGACACTTCAAATATAGCTAATTCTAAATATTAAAAAAAATGTTTTCACTATAGGATAATTGAAAAACCATTCGAATGCATAAATTGACATTGATATTGAGGATATTTCATTAGAAATAATTAATCCCAAAGCTTCTAACCACTTAAATATTTTATTGATGAAATACCACCCCTAAAAGACACACCTCTAGGCACTTCATTAAAACATACTCCTCTTGGGACTCCACAAGACAAATATAGTTCTTTTTAGACACAAAAATTTGTTGAAAATTCCATTCAAAAAATTAAACAGAGGAAGAGATGTACATGGATAATAGGAAGGTCTTTTCAAGTTGACTGGGCTACAAAACATCAATTTAGAGAACCTGTCGACCGATAAAATGGTAACGAGAATCACATAGAATGTAGATGTAAAATTTGAAATTGAAAACTTGGAAAAAAACATAGAATGCAACTTAAATTGGACACAATTGAGAAATATTGTGGGCATATATATATATATATATATATATATATATATATATATATATATATATATATATATATATATATATATATATATATATATATATATATATATATATATATATATTAGTGAAGCACCTAGATGGACAAATAAAAAGAATATATAGATGGAAAAAAGGAAAAGAATGCATGCATGTTAGATATGCATGTTAATGTGAAAATGATCAAAAATGATTAAAACATCTTATTGAGAAAGGGGGAACTATAAAAGTGCAATTTGGAAAAATTATGCAGTCCAATCTTAGGGCAAAATATGTACAGTTCTCTATTATTCTCCATATTTAAAAAAAGGAAAGACCCATTTCTAATTGTATTCATTACAAAACTTTGTTTCAACATAATGGGTTTCTGAATATTCCATAGTCACATTGGTTAGACAACAATGCTTGGGAAATAGCAAAATGTCTAGCCATTTTTGAAATGAAAGATATGAAAAAAAGTGTTAAGAGATCATTGTTTATCTCTTTGTCTATCGATGAGGTCATTACATTTGATAACACAGCATGGGTTTATATGCATGTGTATACCATTGAAAATTATTAAAGTTAAATCTCATCTCTTAGCTGTCCATAAAAAGGTAGAAAATTACAATGTAAAAAACTTCCATAAATTAGTTGCATCTAATTTAAGAGAGAGAGAGCTAGGCTAAATGACTATGCCATAGCTACGAAGCTAGTCTATGTTGGAGATGATGGTGCATCGATGATGTAGGGGTATAGAAAGGGTCTTTGTGTTCATCTACAAACAACAGTTTCTCCATTTATGCTTCCAATCCATTGTATGGCACATATGATGAATCTTGCTTACAAAATTATTATCATATTCAATAATGTTATAAAAGTGGAAGAGCTTATTCATGATTTGCATACATATATGTCAAGTACCCCAAAAATATTCATGGATTTCTAGAAATTTGTAATTGGGGTGACATGGTAAAAAATACTAAAAGATGTGGAAACCAAATGGATTTTCATGTATGAACCCGCCTATAATTTTTTTGAGGAATATCCATGTTTGACAGGGTTTGTGTATAAATATCACAAAAAAGTTGACAAAGTAGCAGATTTGTTGTGTCATTTAATAGATTTATAAACATTACTGACATTATGTGATATTTTCCAATGTTAAAGGAAACCAACTATTTAATGAAACATGCCCGAGAGAGATATATCAATATTTTTGACTTCATACATTTGAGAAAACATGTATGTTAATGTTTAAATATATTGTACACATCAAATGAAAGCTCTCACAGAACTATTTTTAGAACTTGGCAAACTTTGACTAATTTTTAGAATCCAAAGAGTTATTTGAAATTCAATATACATGATCATATTTGTGTCATGATAAATTGCATTGAGATCCCAATGTACACATGCTTTAAAAGAATCAAAGTTGTGGGAACTGAGCCTAAAGATGTACTTGTGACATGTTTGTTAAATGATAATATTTTTTCTAAAGCATGAATTAAATTAAACAAAATATCACAAAGTTTAGCCTTAGAGATCAGAGATCATTTTCAAAGGGATGAGGTGTTGGAGGGCATGGAAGTTGTAAATCCCATTTTTTTGAAAAGTGTTAACAGTGAAGAGAAAATCAATGCATTATTTCACAAATACACAGGTAAAATTGTTATGCATTTCTATAGATATTTAGATGTGAAGGGAATTTATATTAATGGTATTTTAAATAAGCAATTACTTACATCTTAGTCAACACAGTTTGGGATTACAATGATGGATCAATTTTAGTGTTTAAGTGACCCAATTGAAAATGGTGTCATTACTCATCTATGGAAAAAACCATTATCCAAGCAATGTTTTACAAGAAAGTATAAGTGAATATTTTAGATTATATAAACTTACTCAAACAATGATTTTTGGTTCTATTGAAGATGATCAAGCTTTTAGTGAATTATCCTTCACGAAGTCAAAACTTAGAAAAAGATTAGATGAAAATCTAGAGACTTGCATGAGACTATATGTTCTGCATTATTCTGTAGACAAGTTTTCATATGATAGAGTAGTGGCAACATGGAGTTGTCTAGTGAAAAGAAGAATCATGACTAATACATCTACCAATATAGAGGAAGAAAATGCCAAGACCAAATATGACACTTGAATGGTAGATATGAATCACACTTACAATGGACAAGTTTCTCGAGGATTGTTTCAGCTACCCAAATTTTAGTTTGACAAGTATAGAAATTACTATTTTCTTAAATATTTCTTATTATATCATCTTCATATACTTTAAATTCTGTAATCTATTTCCTACATTTTACATTCATGAATCTTATTCAATACAATGGAATTAATATTTTTTCCCTATTGAAATTATGTATCTCAAATAGTGCTTTATCCATGCAATGCATGCCATTCATTAAAAATCATAATTTTCATTAATATTATACATAGCATGACAATATCGAGACTGAATAGGTCACTTTCATGGTAGCTACAAATCAATCTTATGATGGGCAAGCTTTTCAAGGATTGTTTTCATTGCCAAGTTTATAATTTGATAAGTATAGCAATTACTATTTTTTGAAATATTTATTATTCAATCTTATTGAAATACATTAATTCTTTTAATCTATTATCTAGATGTTACAATCATGAATCTTATTCAATAAATCATATTCAATAATTTTTTTCCTATTAAAATTTTGTGTATTTTAAATGGTATTTTATCTTTACAATTCATCTCATTCATCGTGTAGCAATCATAATTCACATTAACATCATACAAAGGTGAGTCTTATGTCTAGACATGGATGGTGCACCATTATTATATTACACATTTACATTAGTACCATTACACAAATATATAGCTACAATCAATCAATTAAATACTACATTTTTTAGAAAACTAACATTGTAACAATGCATTCAAATCTACTACTAGTAGAAAAATATATATAACACTAATGATGTATTTAATAGTACAACTAGAATAATATAATTGCATAGAATATTTACTCTACCATTACAATATTCAAATAATTCAACTACTAGAAATATTTTACCTATAATTCACATATTTAATAATCAATCAATCAATGCATTCCATTATACAACTACTAGAACAGTTTAACTAGGCATTTACTGTTAAAACTATTAGAACACTAGAACACTAACATTGCATTCAATGCTACAACTACTATAACATTTGAATATTGTATTAAAGGCTACAACAACTAGAACATTATAGCAATGCATTCAAAACCAACAATTAGTATGTATCAACTACTAGAACATTAAAGCCATCCATATAATATTTACTTCTCTTTTCCTCCTACCAATCATTCAATATTATAATTACTAGAGCAATATAAATCCATAAAATACTTATTGTACCATAGGCTATTTTTCCTATGGTTGGGTTCACATATTTCCAAACTTCACTACAATCAATGCATTCAATGCTACATACATCTAGTAAATCAGTTTAATAATGCATTCAAGGCTACAACTACTAGAACATTATGACCATTCATTCAAACCATAAAACTATAACATCTATAGAGAAATAAACTTGACCACTAATATATTTTAACTACTATAACATTAAAACCATCCTTAGAATATTTACTCTGTGTTTTCTTTACAGAATTTAAAAATAATCCATTCAAAGCTATAAATACCAGAACATTATATCCATTCATTCAAATCATAAAACCATAACATCCATAGAACATTAAACTTGATGACTAGTATATTTAAACTACAAGAACATTAAAACCATCCATAGAATATTTACTCCACTTTTTCTTCATAGAACATATAAACAATGCATTCAAGGCTAAAACTACTATAATATTATAGCCATTAATTCAAACCATAAAATGATAACATCCATATAACATTAAACTTTACCACTAGTATATTCCAAGAACTAGAACATTATAACCATCCATAGAGTATTTACTCAATTTTTTCTTCATAGAATATATAAATTTGACCACTACATTATATATATATATATATATATATATATATATATATATATATATATATATATATATATATATATATATATATATATATAGCTAAGAGTATTTAGAATAACTATAAAATATAATTTAATAAATCAAGTGTTTTTCAAATAAACATGATATAAACTATTTTCAATAATATATTTTATCATTATCAACAATATAAACATAGACAAATCATCATTTTTGTGATTAAACTCTCCTCTCGCTACCTGGTTGACGTCACCACCCATGGAAAACCCTCTATCTGGACCTACCTGTGAATCCTTCATTATCACTCCCTCCTTCTAAAGATCCTCTAAGCAGAATTCATTTATGCAAAAATCACCTTCTCCTCATTCGTTACGTCTCCTATTGAAAAAATTGTAGGATGCAAATCTATTTTTAGCTTCAATAAAATCTTAGGATCCATACCAAGCTCTTTAATTATCTTCTTCAATGTATTGTTCTATTTATTTAATAGAACCGACTTTTCTTTTAATGCAATTGCCAAGGAGATACTTTCGCTAGCATTTTCCAAATGCACATTAAGAAGATGTGCTTCTTACTTTAAATTTTTATATTTTGCCTACTAACAATAAATAATAGATGTGTCAAGCACATATAAAGGTATTATAATAATCAAAATACATGTTATAGATAAATAAAACTTACCACCACTTTATCTTTCTCTGCTTAGGTAATGGTAACAATGTTGATATATTTAGCCCATTTATTGAAATATTCTTGGGATTCTCCTTTTAAATTTTCCAACCCATTTATCATAATATCTAAAATCCTATCATTATAAACATTGACCATAGAGATCAATAAAATGTGCTTGCTGGAACAAAGTGTCAATCTTTGCGGGTTCATTTTGAACAAGAGAAAAAAAATTCACTATTTCAGAGTGATTATGATAACAGTTATATATTTTTTTGATAAGGGATTTTGCCCTTATCTCCCATATTTTTAAATCATTAAATTCACCGATAAGACCTTCCTTCAAATTCATAAGAAAATTTTATGAAACTAGACTATCCAATGAAAAACTAGTGAGAGAATCCTCATAAACATTGGCATTATCTATGTGGGGTGGGAAGAGCTACCTAGGGAAGAAGAGGCCACATGAGGACATTGTACATTAGGAACGTTAATAAATGTATGTGTATTAAATCAACCAATAGCCAACGGTCTAATTTTAATGCCAATAAACTCCTCATCTAGATCAATCTTCTAGAAACATGTAAGACCATCTGCATTTGAAAGGACACCAATAAAAAAATTTGGGAAATCAAAAATCTGTAGCATGCATCAACTTTGTGTAGGGAGGGAGATGTTTCTATATCTTCTCTAAATTTGGATAGGTGGTGGGGGTGGTGGCATACTTTTATGTCTCCTCATAGATGTGGGGTGGACTATATATATATATATATATATATATATATATATATATATATATATATTGACAAATAGTAAATTCAAAAACATAAATTGAAAGAAAATTCAAATTAAATTTTTTAAGGTTATTCACTATAGGGGTGACTGTGTCATCCATTCTAATCATTCTTGTCAGAGTTATCTCTTCCCCTCTTGGTGTCCTTGTAAGAGTTGGCCCTTGCCATCTCAATGTGCTTGTGGGAGAGACATTAGTAGTTTTAGGAGCAGCTACAAAATGAGTAATTTATGTAGTTAATTAACTAAAAAATTAAAACAAAATTCAAATAAAAAATAAAGTTGTAATGTCAAATATTGATGGTGTTGTTTGCAATAATATTGACCAATAATGATACAAGAGTTAACTACAAAAAAACAATATTAATATAATTTTTTCCTATTTAACAAAATAAGATAAAGATATTAAAAGAAATTTTGGGGAACCTAAAAGTGGAGATGAAATAGAATCAGTTCCTAGGCATTTTGGAATTCAAAATGAATTGAAGGAAGACTCTATGTAATTGGTATCCCTAGAGCCCTCTGAAGCATGTCGACCTCTACTTGCAGCCTATTTTCTTGTGTTATAGACACACACTTTTGCTTGTAACAAAAAACATGATAAAAAATATTAAAATTTAAAATTTAAAACAAATGAGACTTGGGAAAACTAAACTTACTTTTTGTTCCTTAAGAGACAAAGCATTAGCTTTCATTTTTAGATGAATGGTAGTGGGAATAGTAGTATTTTAGATTTCATATAAGGCCTTGAATTATAAGGATAAAATGTAGTTAGAAGAAGAAATTGTGCAAGTGTCCTTAGAGAAAGCAAAATTCAATTTTCTCCTAATCCTATTAGAAATAATGGTGCACCAATCATAAAAAACACCCCAAAGAGAATGAAGAATATAGTAAATAACCTATAAGGGAATGTCTGATGGTCTTTCTTCTAACACAATTTTTTCTTGAAAGAAATGGGTAATAGATTTAAGAAATGGATTATTGATATTTTCTACGGGGATCGCCTTTCAATTTTGATTAGCAAAAATGAAAATAGAAGTAAAATATGCAATAGAATTATGATACCAAACTATTTATTATAAATGATTTGAGAATAATTATGAAATCTAAATCTCATTAATAAATTCAACACTTACTAGGAGGGTCAATGTATAGTTTGTTAATTAACTCCAAATAATTTTTATTGTCATCTGATAACACAACCTTCGTGCTAACAAGATTTGCATTACAATGTGGAAGACCTATTAAATTATGGATATCCAATGGTGAGGTGTCAAAGGATATGGTTTTGTTGTTAAACCATAAATAGAAATGGATCTCACTTCATTTAAAACACCCAACCAGAGATCACATCAGCTAGTTATTGATGTCCATATCATATTATGACATCTGCACTAAGCTTGTAAGCTAAGATTAATCAATCCACTCAAAAAAATATTTGAGTTAATACAAAATGCTAAGGAAATATGGACACAAAAGATTTTTTAAAACACAATTTTGGATCACCTATGGTTGACTAAGAGTTTTTGTGGATGTGAAAGCCATTGGAAACAAGTTAGTGAAAGTAGGTAGGTTGAGTTGGAAGAAGGAAGGATGAGGTAAGATGAGAAAAGGATTAACCAAAGTGTAAAATGAGGTATCTATAGAATTATTTATAATTAAGGTGGGAAACTAGAGCAACTTATTGGTGTCACTAAGGATTAGTTATAGTATGGTTTTGCATGACACCATGCCACTAGTTCATCAGGTGGAAACACTGCTAGTGCATGATACCATGCTATCGCATGACATCATTCCACCATGTAATATCATAAAACCACATGATAGTATGGTGTCATGTGATAACAAGGGGTCATGTGGCATTATGATTCTACATGATAGTAGGTCATCATGTAATAACATGGTATTGCATGATAGCATAGTGTCATGTGACATCATGGTGTCACATAATAAAATGGTATCACATGGTAGAATGGTGTTAGGTGATAACATGGTGTTGTGTGGCACCATGTTATTGTGTAGCACCATGATACCGTGTGGCAACATACTAATATGTGGTACTATGTTACTGCATGAAACAATGCTCCAACATGGCACCACGCTATCATATGGTAGCATATTGCCAACATGTTTCCACTTAGCAACATACTATAATGACATCTAGTGGAATAATGATGCTTGAGAGCATAATGATCTCTAAAAGCATAATAATTCTAAGGAGTGAAATGTCAACCTGGTCCTTTTAGTGTTATAGCTTAATCAAATAACATATGGTGATTTTTCATATTCTATATGCATTCATATTCACCAACAAAGCGAATCTAATTCACCTAAACAAACCTAAAGG
Source organism: Torreya grandis (assembly GCA_037957365.1). NCBI lineage: Eukaryota > Viridiplantae > Streptophyta > Pinopsida > Cupressales > Taxaceae > Torreya > Torreya grandis. The sequence goes on from JARHVA010002141.1 coordinate 2,609,146, forward strand.
GGTTTGGGTCAAGGCCTCTTAAAGTGAACCCTAGCATGATCTTGTCAATGTTTGGATTTTGGTAATAAATCATGCACATAAACATCAACTTTTTTATGAATGTAATCGTGAAAAATTATGAGTCATGACACATTGATAAGTTGATCCTACATTTTTCAATCTAGAAGGTATGACAATATAGAAAAATGTTCCCTAAGGTGTGATAAATTATCTTTCATCTTGATAAATAGGTTTAATTTTGATTTGGTTATATTGAAAAAAGTCATCTATAAAATATAATATTTTATACCTTATTGTAGAATCCACGATCATATATATGTGGGGTAGTGAAAGCGATATTTGGGAAAAATATTTTTTGATATTGTGATAATATTTACAACATCAAATTTCCCCATTTGAATTTGTTACAAGGATAATATTAGAGACCCACTCAGGGTAATAAAAAACATGAATAAATCTAGTTTTTAAGATTTGTTCAATTTTATTTTTGACTAATAAAGAAACATCAAAATGCATTTTTATTATATTTTTCTTGACTTGTTTGGCATCAGGATACAAAACAATGATATGCAAAGCCACCTTAGGATCGATACTAGGCATATCTTTAGAATTTCATATAAATAATTTTTGGTAATCATGAAGAACCTATTGAATATCCTTACCTTCATCTTGTAATAAGGTGGTCAATAGTACTGGTCATGGGTCCTTCTCTATACCAAAGTGGAATGCAAACATTTATTCTTTCATAATGTTGAACTATTTTCCCTAAATTGAGTGTTAGGAATAGTAAACTAGGACCATAAAATTTTTATTGTGGTATAACATCACTAATTTATCCAAAATATGGATGTGCATTGGATTTGTAAGTAAAATGTATCTTATGGTGAAAAAATGGACATCATCACATGTAACAAGATATTCCAAAAGAAAATCATCATTTGAAGATTCATCCAATTCTATAATTTTAGGTGAAATAGAGTCATCAATGAACTTGATGAGTATACTAATAACAACTATAAGACATGGTTGACTTGATTATGTGCCATATACCACTCTTTGGAAGTAGAGATAAACATGGGGAACTGCTTGGTCATATGATCCCTAGAGAAGCAAATTCATTACTATAACCAAGGTTGGATTCGATTTTATTGTTGAAGGGAAAAATATAATCAATGACACATTGAGCATGTCTACCTATTCCTTGTCCCGTAGTATAATTTTAATTTTATAACTATTTAATTCAAAAATTGTATTAAATAGAAGAGGGAAAAGGGTCAATTAAATGTTGTGTAAGAGAAGAGACCTCAAGGTTTAGAAGAAAAGTTGGAATGCCCATAGAAAAAGGTTTCATAAATGGAATATAAGGATCAATAGGATGTACTAGAGTACAATATTTAAAATGTTCTTGATCCAAAGGGCATGTATAGATATACATTTGACAATAGAATTTCATACATGCATGCAAAGTAGAATAGAAAACATTCATGTCATGAATCCAAGGTCATCCTAATAAAAAAATGTAATTATGATCATTATGCATAACTTTACATACCATAGAGAGAGTACATCAGCCTAATGTGATACTCAAAGTAATTTTACCAAGTACTTGATGTGGAACATTATCAAAAACATGAATATTGATATTAAAATGGATATAGTCTTTTGCATTCATGCCTAGTAAATTTAAGAAATTTATATTACATATATTCAATGTAAACATATTATCAATGAACACATGCTTTACCAATTTCTTTTGACAAATGCTTGGTTATACAAGGGTAAATATTTGTTTATAATATGACATGAGGTAATATTTTCATTTTTAGAGAAAATTCTTTCCTCAACCCATCATCCCATGTTCTCTCTTAAATTTTGAAATTTTCAAAGTTTAGTTTTCTATAATTTCAAAATACACAAATGAATAATTCATGATATGATTCATGATTTACTAAATTAATTTCCCTACACAATTGAAGTATCTATCAAATGTGGAGTCTGTTTCATCCCTAAGGTTAAAATAAAGTTAACAAGGTAATTTTAACATGTATTTATTTATCTTTAGAAATGCCAGGTGAATTTTTTAGTGTGATAATCGCTTCCCACATTTATGGAATGATATATGGATAAATAAGTGTGATTTAAATAGTTTGAGAGAATCAAGGGATTATATTTTATCCAGTTGGTTAAAACCTCCCTTATTTTGTGCCATTTTCATGGGGATATGGCTTATCACCAAGGTATGAATTTTTTTTTCAAAGAGTATAGATAGGGGTGAGGGGAAACACATTATAATTATGTTTTGCATCTTAGTTTCAGCTCTACTTTCTCTCTGTGGTCAGTGTGATCAATTTTGAGGTGTAGCTCTACATCTTGGGATTTTTGGTGTGAATTTAACCTAGAGAAAATTATCTCTATGAGAGGTTTCATTTTTAGAGTTGTTATTACTATTGTTTATAATATTATCAAGAACCTATTGGTGTACCATGTTATATCTGTGTTATGTGTGTATTTTTTTCTTAGATCTAAATTTTTCTTCCATATGTCTCTACTACTTTGATTCTGAGGAATGATTTCTATGTTATATATTATTACATAATTAATTGTAATCACTTATTCCTAATAACTGGTATTAGAGATAGCTTTTGTGGTTTTGCTAAAGTGGTGAATTATAGTGCAATATATTAGCTTGAGTGGGAGCTATGGCAGATAATGGTAGATCTAGAGTAGAAAAATTTAATGGGTAGAATTTTAGATTGTGGAAGATGCAAATGCAAGATTACTTATCTCAAAAGGATCTTCATCTCCCTGTGATTGGGAAAATAGGCAAACCTTTAGGTATTAATCAATAAAATTATGATTTTATTGATAGGAAAGAATAAGGAGACATGTGGTTGTGCCTTGTATCTTCAGTTGCCTTCAATATTTTAGAGGATATGACCAAATTTGGTTTGATGAAGAAATTAGGGGAGTTATATGAAAAATCATTTTCCTCTAATAAAATATTTTTTATGAAAAGATTATTTAAGATGAAACTGTCTTAAAATCATTCTATAGCTGATCAGTTGAATGATTTTAATGGTATTTCGAATATGTTAACTTCTGTTGGTATTAAATTTGAAGATGAAGTTAAGGCTTTATTGATTTTATGCTCCTTAATTGATAGTTGAGATATCCTTTTTATGGTTGTGAGTAATGTCATCTCTATTAAGTGAAGATTAAAGTTTGAAGATGTTATAGGTGTGATTCTTAGTGACGAAATGTGAAGGAATTACATTGGGGAATTATCTTTAGGGAATGCTTTGACCATGGAGACTAGAGGGAGATACAAGTATAGAATAAAAGTAAATCATAAAAAGTCAAAGTGTCAGAAAGATATAAATCTAGAACCAAGATGGTGTGTTGGAACTGTGGGAAAAGTGAACTCACAAAGGAGTGTTGGGAACTTTGGGACAAGAAGACCAAACATGAGCTGACCAAGGAGGTAAATATGAAAATATATAATGTTATTCAGGATGCTTTAATTATTTCCTTGGATAATGTTTTAGAAACTAGGGTATTAGATTTAGGGGCTTCTTTTCATGCCACCCAACATAGGTATCATTTTACTCAATATGTTCAAGGAGATTCTGGACATGTTTATCTTGGTGATGATTAACCATGCAGTATAGTAGGGAAATGCTATGTTTAGATAAATATGCAAAATGGGAACATATGGATAGTAAAGGATGTCAGACATGTCCCATAGTTAAGGAAAAAATTAATATCAGTGATGCAATTAGATAGTGAGGGTTATTCGATGATGTTTTTAGTAGAATCTTATAAAGTTACCAAGAGTGCTCTTATGGTTATGAGAGGTAATAAAACTAGCACTTTATATTTGAATAGTAGTGTTGATCACTATAATTTAGTTACAATAAATGGAGATGTAAATTTGTGGCACTACAGGCTCATTCACATGAGCTGGAAGGGAATAGAAATATTGAAAGATAAGTTGCCTAGATTAAAACAAGTTGATGTGGACTTGTGAGATGATTGTGTGTATAGGAAGAAAAAAAAATTGTTCTTGAGGTTTAGACCTATAAATAATGAGAATAAGTTGAAGATGGTTCACTCAGATGTATGGGGCCAGCTCAAATATCTTCTATTGGTGGTTTAAATTATTATGTTACATTTATTGATGATGCAACTGGGAAAGTTTGGGTTTATTTCATTAATAATAAATTTGATGTGTTTGAAACATTCAAGAGATGGAAAGCTTTAGTTGAAAATGAAACGGGTCTCAAGTTGAAATGTCTCAGGTCAAATAATGGATGTGAGTATTATAGCAAATCATTTGATGATTATTGATCATAGAATGGATTTCATAGGCAAAATATGGTTCTAAGGACACCACAAGAGAATGGAGTTTTAGAGAAGATCAATAAGACAATCATGGAGCATGTTAGGTGCATGAGGTTGCATGTAGGGATACCCCTAATGTTTTGGGTAGAAGATGTTAGCACAATGGTATATGTGATTAATAGAGGACCTTCAGTGGCTTAGGATGGGGGAATAACTAAGGAAGCATGCTCTGGTATGAAATTTAATTATTATTTTCTTCGGGTCTTTGGATGTGAGGCATTGATTCATGTTCCCAAGAAGGATAAGACCAAGTTAAAGGTTAAGTCTGAGAGATGCACCTTTATTGGTTATGGTGAGGATGACTTTTGTTTCTGAGTTTAGAGTCTTAGAGACAAGAAAATATTTTAGTTTAGAGATGTTGTCTTTAAATAAAAAGTAATATATAAGGAACGGTTGCAGGAATAAGAATAAAAAGAGTACGTAGTGTTGGATGATGTTACCAATGGTAAAGTGTTGAAGGAGATAGTTCAGGAACTTCCTACACAAGAACCCCAAACTCCTGTAGTAGAGAGGTCTCATAGGGTAAGAAAAACTCATTAATGTTTTTCCCCATCTTTGATTTATTTGTTACTTAATAATAGTGGAGAAACATAATATTTTGAGAAAGCAATGAAGGTGAATGCTACTAAGAATTAACAGTAAGCCATGTAAGAAGAACATAGTTCTCTCATGGAGATTTAGATGTGGAATTAGGTAAAGCTAGCCAAGGGCAAGAGAGTATTGTAGAACAAGTGGGTATACAAAATCAAATAAGAGGATGGAGGAAGGAAAAGGTACAAGGCTTGATTGGAGGTCAAAGGGTTTACACAAAAAAAAGGTATTGATTTTGATGAGATTTTTTCTCTTGTTGTTAAAATGACTTCCATTAGAATGGTTTTTGGTATACTTATAGTATAGGGTTTGCATTTATAATAATTAGATGTGAATATTTCATTCCTTCATGGTGAATTGGAGGAGGAATTATATATGGAACAACAACAGGTTTATGATGTCAAAGGAAAGGAGAAATTGATATGCAAACTAGATAAGAGCTTGTATGGCCTGAAACAAGATCCATGATAATGGTATACAAAGTTTGACAATTTTATGTTGGAATAGGGTTACTCCAAGTGTCATTCTGACCATTGTATGTATGTCAAGAGATTTGAGGATGGTAATATATTATTCTATGCTTGTATGTAGATGACATGTTGGTTTCAGGAAAGAACATGTAACAGATTCATGTACTCAAGAAGCATCTTGATGATTCTTTTTATATAAAATATTTGGGTTTAGTGAAACAAATCCTTAGTATGAGGATAACTCGGGATAGGAAGGAGAAAAAGATTATCTTATCCTAGGTAGTGTACATGAAAAAAAAATTGTAGAGGTTTAGTATGCAAGATACTAAGCGGTTCGGGACTCCTTTAGTAGTCCATTTAAGATTATCAAAGGATTAGTATCCCATGAAAGAAGAAGAAAATCTAAATATGTCCAAGGTGCTTTACTCATCAGTGGTTAGTATCCTAATCTATGCTATGGTTTGTACTAGGCTAGATATTGGCCATGTAGTGGGAGTAGTATGTAGGTACATGAGTAATCCAGTGTATGAGCACTGACAAGTAGTGAAATGGATTATCCAATATTTTTGAGGAACCATGGTTAAAAAATTATGTTTTGGTGGATTGAGCACCACTTTGCATGGTTATGTAGACTCATATATGGATGGGGATGTTGATAGTAGGAGGAGTACAATAGGTTATGTATTCACTATCAAGAATACATCAACTAGTTGGGTTTCCTAGATATAGAAGATTGTGGCATTATCAACCACAAAGGCTAAGTATGTTGCTACTACAAAGGCTAGCAAGGAAATGATTTAGTTACAATAGTTACTAAATGAGTTGAGGTATAAACAAGAAGTTGGTAGACTAAATAGTGATATTTAGAGTGCTATACATTTATCCAAGAAATCTGGTTTCCATTCGAGGATGAAGCACATATAGTTGTGGTATCATTTCAACAAAACAACTTTGGAAGAAAACATGGGGAAGCTAGAGAAGATACATATGACACAAAATCATGTGGATATGTTGACCAAGGTAGTCACATTGGAGAAGTTGAGGTTATGTTCAGCTTTGGTTGGTCTATGTGAAGATCATGGTGAAGTGTTAAATTTTGTTCAAGGGGAAATGAACTCTAAGAGGGATATTGGTAAATGTGGAGTCCATTTCACCACTAAGGTTAAAATAAAGTTAATAGGGTAATTTTAACATGTATTTATTTACTTTGACAAATGTGGGGGAAAAAATTTAGTGTGATAATCACTTTCCACATTTATGGCATGATTTATGGAGAAATAAGTGTGATCTAAAGAGGTTGAGTGAATTGGGGGATTCTATTTTTTCTAGTTTGTTAAAACCTTCCTTATTTTGTGCCATTTTGGTGGGGATATGGCTTATCACTAAGGTATGACATTTTAATTAAAAAGTATAAATATGAGTGAGGGGAAACACATTGTAATTGTGTTTTGAATCTCAATTTAAGCTATATTTTCTATCTACAGTCAGTGTGATAGGTTTTCAGGTGTAGCTTTGCATCTCAAGACTTCTAGTGTGAATTCAAGCTAGAGAAAATTATCTCTGTGGGAGGTTTCTTGTGTAGAGTTGTTTTTACTCTTGTTTACAATATTATTGAGATCCTCTTGGTAGACTTAGCCCACATTGGGTGAACCATGTTATATCAGTGTTATGTGTGTACTTTTTTCTTAGATTTGAATTTTTCTTCCATATATCTCTACTAATGTCTTTCTAAGGATTGATTTTCATGTTGTATATTATTGCATAATTAATTAATTTTAATCACTTATCCCTATGAGTATTTGATAAAAGACAAAGCTAATATACACACTTAGGTTCAATCATTTTCTTGTTTACTCTATAAATTTCATTACTATAACAAAATGAATGGAAGATGGGAGGGATGTAAACACATAAATTTGATCATAGGTATTGAACAATGTTAATTCAAGAAAAAATTCCAAACCACATGACTTGTACTCAAATACATTCCTTTAACCAATTTATCTATCTAGAGGTTTGAACCTTTATTTATTGTTATCTATTACAAAAAAATCTTAATTTTAAGTTCTCAACTGACATAAAATCACTCAAAACTATCTCCATTGTAGGACACATGTCCTTGGTCCATATGGATATTTATATGCTAGGTAGATATGAGTGTGTTATACCTCTATCCACTTAGGCTAGCTATATTTTATGCCTAATAACAGATAGATTTTAAAGCTAAAAATATTCATTTGTGTCTTTTTCGATTTTTTGCATGGTTGTGTAATGGAAATTATAAAAATATTCACCTATAAATACATGTCAAGAGTCATTCATTTTCTCCACTTGGTATTCACATGGTCAAAGATTTTACACTTCTTCATATTTAGTAGATATGCCATATTCATTTCAAATTTAATACCTCTAATGAGTAGCATTAAGTGAAGTCAAAATCTTTGTAAATCAATTCAGTAGATATCAAACTCAATTATAAAATCCATCTTATTGTATCATACATATATCTAAAGGAGTACAATTACACATTCATTATAGGTGCAAGAACTACGTGGGCTTAATTTACCTCATTGAAGTATTGCATACTTAGGCATCAATCAATTATTAATGATATGATTGAGGTCATCTTATCCCATTGCACTGCTATCTTTTCTTGTAGGTTTTCAAGCTATCTAAGTTCTTTTTGGTTTTTAAAGACAAGATATGATAAATAATTATTTATGCACTAAAATCCCTTAATTTTAATATCTCAAATGACATAGCATCCATATGTATAAAAGGTTAAAAATAGTTCCTTGACACATTTAACTGCTATAAGTCTCTGGTCAATAAACTTGAGTTAACTACATTATATTTCTCCTACAATGATTGCATCCAGAGGTGTTTTTGTTCCTGTTATTGATATGTCATTTCCAAAAAAATATTTTCTTTATTACTTCATAATAGTTAGTTTTCACAGTCAACTAGGATAAATCTGTTGGTAGATCAGAGAGAGAATACAAAATTGCTCATAGATAAAACTTCTTTTTTTATTCATGTAAAATGAAATAGTATATATATATATATATATATATATATATATATATATATATATATATATATATATATATATATATATATATATATATATAGTTTACTTAAAATAACTAACTATTTAGTACCATGGGAGGAATTCGATATTATCTAATACCGATAAATAATGTAAAAATTATCTCTATCATTCCACTCCTTATTACATTATTTTTACAAACATCATATTCCTGATAGCTGACCCCTCTTTATTTCAAACACTGTAAAAATATTTACACACTCTATATAGCCTACTCAATTTATGAGGTGGCATGCCATCTTTGTGGATTCATGATCTTGGTGGCACCTTGGTTTTTCCTTGCAAGAATACCACAAACTTAGAAGTGACACGAGTACATCTCTCAGCTTAATATCTTTGATGGTTTCTTGGATTACCAGAAACCCATATGGTTTTCTATTGTAGGTTGACCATGAACATAGATGTGATAGGAGGTCTCGATCACTTTGAAGGTTTTTTGGATTACCACAAACCCTTTTTCCAAGAACTAAGCACTACTTTAGAGCTTCTGCTCTCCACAGTGTTCTTCATCAGGGGGTACCAAACTAGAAAATAGTGTTTGGTATTTTTATTGAAAACCACACTACATAATAAAGCCACACCACACATAAAAAATGTCATCATAATAGTGATGTGACCCCGTTATAGGTGACTCACAAGAGGATGCCAATTATCTTCCAGCCTCCATATATCCTCCATCATCCATTATTTTGATTGCTAGATCAACAAAATATTACTTTGAAACCCATGTGTTTCCACATTGAATTTATTGACACCACGACGTAATTATCACTGCTATAAATACTTGAGACATCAATTTCAATTGCTAATACATCTCAGTATACAAAAATGACCCATTTTTTATTTATTTCGACACTTTTGACATATACTCCTTAAAAACTAACAATTATTTTTCAAAATAAACTATTTTACAGAACTCTAGATTTAATTTTGACAATATCAAAAATACCGTAAAACAATATTTCTCACTCCAATATTAATTCTTATTTTATCTTTTAAAGACCGCTAAAAATATTGAAACTAATGACTAATGATAATTTTAAAACTAAATAACAAAAGACGTAAAATTCCTAAGTACCAAATAAAAAATAGTCTTTAATTAAAACATAGCTAAAACTACGACTATTCAAAAACTAGAGACTTTATGAATTTGACGCTGACATACAATACTACAAAATTATACCAAACAACTTTAAATGACTCACAATAAAAACCTTGACTAACGCTGGAAAATAAGTTTATACCATAAGTAGGAGAGGATATATTACGTGGTTTCCTACAAGCTTATCCTATGGATTTGCACGAATCTACTTTTATCCAATCAGGTGCTTGAACAGCGAGATCATCTGATCAAAGAATATATGTCTCTGGGTAGGAAAACTGAAATAGATGGTAGCTGGCATCAAACACTCACTGTAGGACGATCACAGAATAGATTTATAATCATTGAGTGGAGGATGATACAGCATTGGCTGGCAGTGAAATGTTTGGAGATAAAACATGATGCCACCAAATTCGTTTTGTAACGCAGGTCATACGGGATTGGCAGACTTAGACGTGATGCCACCAAATTCATTGTAGAGATAGGTGATACGTGGCTAGAAGATAAATGGTAAACCACGACCCAGAACAGGACTGTTATTGCAACGATGGAAGGTATGTACTGTTATTACAGCGATAGAGATTTCAACATAGGCTTAACAGGGAGGTCTGTGGTTTGATTTGTGCCGATCTCCAGAATCTGTATAAATGAAGATAATATGAAATTTGCGGGACGAACAACGTTGAAAATGTTTGGGGCAGATCACTAAGCTCAACAAATCTGGCTGTACGCATTAAACATAACACAGAATGGAATACATAGATCGGTTTTCATTGCGTAGGCAGAACCAAATACAAAAAATGCACTTACAGACACTTAAAAAATATCAGATGGACACAATGCTTAAACTAACAGCTTGAAGAAAAAACTATCGACCATTATTTGGGGCATTAGAAGATCTCGTTGTCCCTGCAAAAAAACTTACACCATATCAGTGGAAATAAACCAGCTCTGATACTAGACTGTTGGTGGATTGGAGAGAGAATACAAAACTGCACACAGAGAAAATTTCTTGGTTTATTCTTGGATTGGAGAGAGAATACAAAACTGCACACAGAGAAAATTTATCGCTAACAAAGTCTGAAGTCAACAGCCCCAAGTGCATTACAATACTGTCCACTTAGAACAAACATGCCTAGATTATGTTTGTGATCCTGTACCTTTTCCCGAACCTATATGATCATCTATTTCACTAATTTCCATAGTTAAGTAGTCAGAACACTCAACATAAATATGTGTGCAAGTTAAATATATCTCTTGTTAGTGTTTTTAAAAAACAAAATCATTTCTATATTTATTATTTTTATAAAATCAAAATTGTTGATTATTATATATCTTTAGCATTATAATATTTTATAGTTTCACATTTATAATTAAAGATACAATTTATTTTGTTTTATGAAAAATAAGATAAAACAATACCCTATTCTTTGTCAATATTATACATGTTAAATCTTGAAATAAAATGAAATTAGGAACGAGATTGTACCTAATTTTGAATTATACACCCATCAAATTTGATCATTGATTGGATAATTATCACACATTTTCATATTCAGTCATTAGTCTCATCAATCAACAACACAAATTTACTTCTATCAAATGTTCTTTATGGATAAATATACAACTCATAACTTGCCAAACCCCTCACAATGCTTTATATTTTTACAACACTTATTAGATAGTTATAACAACACATAAAAATTAAATCATGCTAGGAGAACAATGAAACTTTGAATCATGGACTCAACAACTGCATTTGCACTACTGAACATAAATTTCGCTGAATATCTCTACCTATCCTAGAGTACTTTAGTTTTTACATGGGTACACAATACAACCTAAGATAAGAAATAAACAAATATGGAATCTAAAATTGATTGAAATTTTCAAACGCTACTCATCAGACATAGGTCATGTGATTATTTGATAATCCATGGTGCCATTATAGGTTTATCTAGTGATGAGAGTGACCCCACCATGGTTTTCACTAAAAATTGATGAGAAGATGTATGTGTTAAAATAGAGGGCTATTCTTGAATTATCTAGATCACTTTGAGCCTTCCTCTGGCTCTATAACATTTTTATGTATGTTTTCATCATAGAATTTTATATTAATCTTCTAAAATAATTGTATTAAAATAACGTGTTACACATATGAGAATAATATAATTAATTAGTTAACATAGTTAGCATATAAGATCTGAAATACAAATTATTTATCCTAGATAATATGTTAGTTTTCTATATTTTTTTTACAAAATATGCTTTACATAATTTTATTACATTAAATGATTATGATAACAAGGAAAAGGAAATTTATTACATTAATATAATATTAGTGGATTACTCAAGAAATTAAAACTTGGTAGAAAAATTATGATTCATTTTGGTGTTTGTAGATCAAAACCCTAAACATTAATTTCAATGTTAAACCAATCTGGGTAAGGCTACCATAGCTGCCATTTTAATTTTGGTTTGATGAAGGTTTGACTTTTATTGGAGATTTGTTGGGCGAATGATTAATGATTGATGAAAACTCTATGTGGATGTGCCATTCCATATTTGTCTAAATATTATTCAATCCAAATCCTTCTATAAATTTGTTAGATTTGATTGAGCTAAAGATCCATGGCAGTTCTTGGAAACAACCTCTCGATTATGAGGGCTTGCCTTTCTAATGTCATAATGTTTTAGTACAGATCATCTGTCTACCACTTGTGTTTTGGTAAAGATGAATAAGGTATTATAATGGTAGAAAGATAATTTAGATGATTTTGATAGTGATGGTAGTGAATCTGAAAATGAAATACATATTGACATGTAATATGAGAGTGAAAAGGAAACTGATATCCTAGAATTAATAGCAGAAATGTCTATGAAAAATTTGGCCCTATGTGAGCAATATGAGGTCAAGGAACCTACAATGATTAACAACTATGTATATAAATAGAGGTAGCAAGTTCATACTTCTTTAGTTGAAGGTGAAGTCTTGTTAGATAGGAATCCCTCGCTGAATCAAACATTAGTCAAGACTCTTCAAATGTTTATTCTTAATATGCCTGATTTAGGTGAAGAAGTAAAATGGATGAAGGTGAGTTCCAAAAAGAAGGGAAAAGGCAAGAAGGAAAAATGATCTCTAAACATGAACTTCTAAGAACAAAATAATCATGGAGAGGAAGGGTCTTAGTGGGTTTCTCACTTTATTTATGGTTGTTCTTGGTCTTTCCATTTTTATGAGATTTTTTATCTTGGTATTTTTGTATAATAAAAATAGGTAATGGACCCTCCAACCCTTTATTGAGAAATAAAAAAGAATCCAACTATATTCAAAAGAACCAATTTTAGGCATCTATAAATAAGCATTAAAAGACATGTTCTAGTTAAATAATTAAACATCTAGCTAGTTTCCTTCCTACAAGGGATTGAATTTGAAAATTGTCATTACCTATCATAATTTCTTTGGTGATGGTTAATTATTTAATATTTCTATTCAAATGTTATTATATTTTATAGTATAAGGAGAAAACATTAAATAAATATATATGTTTTATATAATCCTTTACATTTTTTTTTAGCATGCCCAACATTTCATATTATATTATATTATATACAATATATGCAAGGAAATTTTTATATATTATAATATGAAATAATAATAGTGTCATATGGCCATCAAATTTAACTCTCACTCCCTACTTTACATCATTCTTCACATCGTATAGAGACTAAACATCATATCCCCATAATAACAAGATCTTATAAATTAAATTTCATTTTCAAATGAATGGCTATTAAAAATCATTAACTCATAACAACCAATTCTTATTCAACTCAATTGTGATATTATAAAAGGAAATATTATGGGAAAGACACGTCTTAAGCTAGAAATGGTCTGCAAGACATTAAAATTTTGAAATTATACATTATAACATTATTAGGATTAGAAATTGTGATTTTAGAACACAACTAAGTAATTACATATTTATTGTTAGTTTAAAATTTTTATGTAATTACAAATCTTATAAACCTCTTTTTTCACAGTTAGTTAAAACTGAGTAAAAATGGTTGCCAAGACCATCCATATGATCTAGGTAAAATTTTATGACCTTGAGAAGTCTACACAATGCAAATAAAATCTCTAAATTTTATAGCCTTTTTTTTGTACTTATTCGTAGATATACACATCCACTCTTCTATTTTTAAAAAGAGTTAAATGAACAAATCATATATGTTAATTGGGGTTGTTTTTAGTACCTATCTTATTGAAATCATTGATGAAGGTGGACTTCATCTATATGTATTTAATAGGTCATACAAATGTTTGGTGATCATTGAAGTTCATAGATACCCAACCATAAGGATGTTTCACTTGGAGATGATTACTCAAAACTCATGTGAAAAATAAAATCCTAAAACTTCCTAAAGTAATTTAGCAGAGACAATGACCATAAGATTAGGGGAAGGCAACGGTAAGTGAAATTACATCAATACATTCAATAAAGCAACCAATTAAATTACACAATTTCATATACGAGAATTACTCAATCCATTAATGGGCATCTAGTGACATTTGTCAAATTAGATTGCAATGAGAGAAAATATCTCATGAATGCATCATATAATATCATACACAACATATGCAACTAGGGTCAATGAATCCACTAAAGGACATCCTTAACCCTGCACCCTTATCCTTTCTAGATTTCTTAAATTGGAACCAATATCCAAATTTATAAAAATAGCATAAAATAATTTACTTTGTTAAGTGTGTAGTGAAAAGCATTCATAATGTAGAATGCTTGTCTAGAATCGATAAATGCTCTAATGTACTTGAAAATGCTTGATTGATTAAATGATCCTAATATTTTTATTATTTATAAATAACTAAATATTGAGCTCATGCCAACTTCCAAAACATAGAAATGTGAAAGATGGAAAAGGGTGTATGTGCCCACCTAACATAAATATTGTTTTCAATTAAATGCCTATTACAAATCATTAACTCATAATTCAGCGACTTATTCAACTCGATTGTAATATTTTGAAAAGAAAAAAAAATTATGGAAAATACACTCATGTATTGAACAAGAAAAGGTCTATAACATATTGAAAATTTAAAATTATAGATAATAACATTATAAGAATTATAAGTTGTGAGTTCGCAATATATATTTAATCTCTTCTTTTTTCTTTTTTCTTTTTCTTTTATTTAAAAAAAAACTGTAAACTTTATAAACTTTTTTTTCAAAAATATTTCAAATATTAAAGTTTAACACAACTCAAAATACCCTATTAAATTTAAATATTATCAAAAATCTCTGATCAATTAAAATATTAATATTTATTTATCTATTATCTTTTATTAATTATCTTTTATTAATTATATATCTATATTTAAGATATATGCTGAAAAGATGATCACTCGTTTAACTTATTTTCTATCTAAATTTACGTTCTTATGCACAGTAGGAAACCCGAAACGCAACCTGGTTTCTCAATTATTCGAAATGGACGGCAATCAATATCAATTTTCAATGCAATAAACGTGATTTAGTGAACATATTAATTAAGGTTAGCAGATTTCTCATGTTTCTCAAATTGATAAGCATGAACGGCACGAATCCAATGAATGAATACGACCGGTTTTTTAATACTTTCTTGCTTTTTCGATTTCACTTAAATGACGCAAATGTGCAGAAAAGTCTGAAGTCTGGAAGGGGAGACTAAATTAAATAAAAGTAAAACACCGTCATCCATTTTTTTTTTCCCCTTATATATTTAACCTTAAAAGGATTGACCCGAGATAAGATTCTAACACGGCTTTAGAGTTCAATAGATGACGAATGACATGAAAGACTTGTTGAAATCGGTAAATGCACGTTTTGTTTTGAAAATCGAGTTGACGCCGCCATACAATATAGATAAGTCTGTAAGAGTGGCTTACAATTGCAAACTTTAACATGGATTCCGTCACTTTAGTCACGACTAAGGTCCCAATTAATTCTTCGCAACTGATTTTTGGTCTAAGAAATCTTTAGTTAGACGCAGAAATGCTGCTGTTTAGTGTTTAAAAGGTTTGAGAGTAACTTTGGATCGGCGGCGGCTGCTGTTGATGTCCACATCCTCCATTGCCTTGGGAGTAGCAGATAAAGCAGAATCTCAGTCCATGCTTCCTCCCGACCTCACACAATGCCATAAGTCGGACCTTCCAACGAACGCAGACAATGTAATCTGCTGCCCTCCCTACTCTGACAAACCCATAGATTTCCAATTTCCAACTAAATTGCCTATGAGAGTGCGTCCTTCCGCCCACAATTTGGATGAGAAATATGTTGAAACGTATAACCGGGCAGTCCACCAGGGGCAACCAGTGGAACTCTGGAGAACGTGCTTCACGGTCCCGTGCACCAGTGGACCGGCTCTTCCAGCGAGCCCAACCTCGAACACATGGGAAATTTATATTCTGCCGCTCGCGACCCCATTTTCTATGCCCACCATGCAAACGTGGACCGGAAGTGGACCATCTGGACATCACTGGGAGGCAAACGACGCAAGAATTTCGACGACTAGGATTACTTGGGATCGGAGTTTCTTTTCCACGATGAGAATGGGCGTTTGGTGCGGGTGAAGGTGGCGGATACTCTCGATGCCAATAAGCTCAGGTTCTCTTACCACGGAGTTGATATCCCCTGGCTAAATGCACGGCCAAAGAAAAGCAACAGAAAGGTACAAGTGACGTCGACCTCACTCACGACGCCGCCACCCTCAGCTATGGCTGCTGGTCACGTTGCTGAATTCGGCTCCAAGGCCAGGAAGCTGGCAGGTCCCATCAGTGCTCGGGTGAAGAGGCCGAAGAAGCAGCGCAGCCAGAAGGAGATCGATACGACGAAACGGACGAGGTGCTCGTGATTGAGGGGATTGAGGTGAAAAGAGGCGCGGCTTTAAAGTTCGACGTCTTCATAAATTTGCAGGACGCTGATTCAACCACCGTTATTTCCTTCCCGGAGTACGCTGGGACATTCATAAATGTCCCCCACCACCACCACCACCACCAGAGTGACAATAACAGGTTGCGAAACGGTAATACCCCAAAAGGTCCCTACAGAATGTCGTCGTTTAAGGTGGGAATTTCTGGGATATTGGAAGATTTGGATGCAAGCGAGGACGACAATATCGTGGTTACTCTTGTCCCCAAAGGAGATCAGTTTCTTTGAACCGCACGCTACTCTCCGCCAACATATGTATTTATAATTTTCAAAAGCATAGTGTATTGTATTGTTTAAATTTCTGTCATCATATTTATTAATGTTTTATAATTTGAAATAATAAAACTTACGATTAATTTGCTTCGAGATAAGAGATACATAGCATTGAATTTTTTTTTATAAAAATAATAATTATAAGTTAATCTTTTTAATATTCTTGGATATGGTGTAAATATTTTTTTTATTTTTATTTTAGAGAGGAGTATGCGGGTGTTATTAGAAAGCATCCAATGGATTTTATTGGAACTTATCTATGTATCCATTAATCATGTAGGAAAATATAGTACATAGATGGTTATATCAAAAAAGTGGTCAATTGTTATCTATGGCCCGATCCCATGTTGGTATAGAAATACCGCTCAAAAGAACAAAACCACCAGTTAAGCATGGCAACTCAAAAGAAAAATCAAACTCTCAAATAATAAATGACAAATTTAAGCACAAGCCACAACCCTTGGATGGTAGTGGAGATAGTTCATTCTTAGGCGACTAAGCAACCAAATAAAAGGGTTCAGCCGAAAGAGCATCATAAGCCACCCACCCATCCTAAGTAGTCTCAAAAGGAGCCAAAGAGACTATTATTTACAAAACAGAAGGCAACAACATATAATACCCCACTAATTTACAACCCTACACAAGCAATGTCCATTGAGATGGAGCAACATATGATTTTATGTCTGGCAGTTGATTCCATCTCCCCTTTGAGGAAGAGGGGAGGTGAAACAACTATGGAAATGGTTGTGCCAACATTAATATAGGTGGAAAAGTAACATGCAAGTGCTAGTTAGAATGAACACAGTACATGATGTACAATTCACTCTCCCAATGGTCGAGGAGCTCTTGCAAATGCTAAAATTATAGAGCCACCTTATCTATTTGCAATTGCGTATTTTTTTTAAAAAAAAATCGAAGAAATAACAAGCACTTTATCATTAAGAGGGAATTGCTTAGAATGATCTTCATTGTTAGCAATAGTATAATTTACAAACTCGTATTTTTGAAACAAAATGATAGCTTTAAAAAAATACTTACAAAGGCAATGTATGGATGCCACTCAGCATTGTTTCCCCCCAAAATATTATTCATTAATTGAGTAGCTCTAGATGATAAGGCTAAAAAAAAATTATGAATCCACTACCAATAAATTTGGGGTCTTGTACATATCTTGAAAATGTTCCAAAAGAATTCATATTAGTAGCATGCCAAGATCTTGGGATTAGGAATCCCAATGTGCTTGAGATGATTCCCAAGAGGAAGACCTTGGTAAATGAAACATCAAATAAAATGTATTAATTTGGGCTCGGGCTTAGTTTTATAAATTATATTGAGCCTAACAAGCCATGCTTTAGGTAACGAATTCACATTCCATAACTTTATGAGTTTATCTAAATCTAACTAAAATGAACTCATGATCTAATAGTGGAGGGTTAGAGAGAAATTTAAAAATGTAGTATTAAATTTACACCTCTAATGTTTCCACTATGAGATTGTGGTTTATAGACCCATCTTATAGATCATGACATCTTGCATCAATTTTTGAATAGGAAATATAGAAGGAAATTATGTATTTATTATCTTATGTTTAATTTTTAAATAATGTCATGGTATCGAATCAGAAGAAGAAATAAATTATTGAAAAATGCAAATTACTATTAATGTAGGTTTTTATTCCATTTAATGTTTTTTTCATGCCCATGGTATTTAGCTTGCTTAGGTGTCTTTTTAGATCATTGTTAAAAATAATCCCACATCTATGAGGATTTGAGGACATGTCTATCTTTCACCTATATAATGTACCTTTCTAAAGCATTTATGGTTATTAAACTATTATCATGTATTTTATTCTTATGGCTCGTGTTTGATTTCTCTACAACACATAAATAAAAATTTT
The DNA here is from genome assembly GCA_037957365.1 of Torreya grandis. Taxonomy (NCBI): domain Eukaryota; kingdom Viridiplantae; phylum Streptophyta; class Pinopsida; order Cupressales; family Taxaceae; genus Torreya; species Torreya grandis. The sequence goes on from JARHVA010002141.1 coordinate 2,627,978, forward strand.
ATGGATTTGATCCTATCTAAACCAATCCTCGACTATGGCCCACTCTGAAAATTCTATTTTTATAGATCTCAATAGATTTTATGCTTGCCATATAAGACAAAGGAGGTTGGAATCAATCATGATCAATCATCACCCAAAAAGTTGGTGATTAGAAGACAGATCATTTTAAAGGCCATAACCAACATACATTTGAAAAGGTTTCATTGATTCAAAATATTTATAGATGCTCTTAGATATAACTTTTTTCATCGATGTATTTATGTGATTTTATCAAATGATAAATTTTCATTGGAAATTTAGAGTTCAAGAACATCTACTTATAGCATGTATGGCTCTAGGTCACCCCTAGCCTACAAAGATGGGACTACCAATTAAATCCATATAAAGTATTATATTATTTAATCATTCTCATATTAAATGTACTCTTCATATCCGTCTATCATATCTATGTCATTTTTATATACTTTGGACTCTCAATCAAATATAATATACAATTTATTTTATTTGTGCATTATTTAAAGAGGAAATGGAGTTCCTATATTTGATAAAAAAATAGAGAAGGGAGCGTAAATTTTAACCCCTTACAAAAGTGGGTGAATTATGAAAACCACCTCCTCATTTTAATCTACAAGTAAACAAAATATAAGGTTAATCATGATCGCTTACCCATCATAAATGTAAAACTGAACACCTTTTAATATAAAATCTTTACACAGTCTAACCATTTGAGGACATGATCGGTGACTAAATTTTTTGACAAAGCAAGCAATGGTTTTCAAATTAATGAATTCTTCCATAAGCATAAGTGGCATTGGCATCATCCTCTCTTTGATCACCATTATTAGATATTATTACTAGCCATGTTATTGAATTCAAATCCAAAGTAAGACACTTGGTGGATCCCATAATATATCATGTGAAGAGACCAAAGAGGAAGTGCAGCCATGAGGAGATTGATGATCAAATAGAGGAGGTCCTCATGATTGAGGGGATTGATGTGAAAAGTGGCATAAATTTGAAATTTAAAACATTCATAAATTTTTATAAGGTTGAATCTAACATTTCTATTTCCTATTTGGAGTATACTGAGACATTCACTAATTTTCTACCACCACCACCACAACCTCCAAAGTGATAATAAAAAGCTATGAAATAGTGTACCCCAAAAATTGTGTACATAAAGTCTTCATTTAAGGTGGGAATTATAGAGACATTAAAAGATTTAGATGCAAGTGATGACAATAATATCATGGTTAATTTTTTTTACTTATAAGTAGATTATAATGGAGACCCCATAAAAAATCATCCATAACGATAGGGTATGATAAATCCCAAGAAGTTTCTTTACGTTAAATAATTTTTCATGCATCCTTAAATGTATATAATGATGTCAACACTAAATATATATGAACCATAGAGTAATATCTATAAACACACACACACACACACACACACACACACACACACACACACACACACACACACACACACACACACACATGTTAATAGATATTAAAGTCTTCATTTAAGGTGGGAATTATAGAGACATTAAAATATTTAGATGCAAGTGATGACAATAATATCATAGTTAATTTTTTTAATTTAAAAGTATATTATAATGGAGACCCCATTAAAATCATCCATAACAATAGGGTATGATTGATAAATCCCAAGAAGTTTCTTTACGTTAAATAATTTTTCATGCATCTTTAAATGTATATCATGAAGTTAGCACTAAATATATATATATGAACCATAGAGTTGTGTGTGTGTGTGTGTGTGTGTGTGTGTGTGTGTGTGTGTGTGTGTGTGTGTGTGTGTGTGTGTGTGTGTGTGTGTGTGTGTGTGTGTATGAATGTGTGTGTGTGTGTGTGTGTGTGTGTGTGTGTGTGTGTGTGTGTGTGTGTGTGTGTGTGTGTGTGTGTGTATTATCAGAGTTGTTTCCAGAATCTAAATAACGCAAGTGTAATGAAGACGTGATCACACAAGATGAACAAGTGCACACCACACGATGCTAAAGCAATTTGAAAATAAGAAGATAAATTGCACAAGACAAAAATGGAGAAAACCAAAATCTGGTTAACATGAAAATGGCCAAAATGAAGAATACATATAGGAGAGCTAGTAAGTAACTCCTCCACAAATGGTGGTCAAAGCACCCCAAGAATAGACTCCTCCACAAAAGGTGGTCAAAGCACCCCAAGAATAGACTCCTCTAAAAAAGGAGGTGACAAGGTGCTAAGAATAGAGAAGTAACTCCCATACCCAGAATAGCCGGTCAAAGGAGTCACTAATGACATTCTTATGACACCTTATGACACAAATATGACACACAATCTCCACATAAGCTAGCCTATCCCACGAATGTAGGAAAACTCCATGTATGCACAAATATATAATATTCCCTAATTAATAAATAGGGAAAAATAAAAACTTACACTAATACCCCCCATATGCGAAGCTTAGGTGGGTAGTGCGGAAATAAAAAAATGGTTCCCAACAACTAGGCCTGATGAGGTACCCATGTACAAATGCAATCTCCCATAAGATAGAGAAAAGGAGAAAACCCATAGGAAAAAACTCCCCCTAAAAAGAGAGACATAAAAGAAAAGAAGAGGCTAGAAGGCCCCCTGAAGATGATGATGTTGCAGATGTAGACCGCACCACAAGAAGAGCTCGTAGATGAATGAACTTGCTCTCGGTAAAAGGTTTGGTGAAGATGTCTACAACCTGCTCCTTAGACTGGAAAAATATTAAGTCAATGACCTGACTATGAATAAGCTCCAAAATGAAATGCATGTGAATCTCTATGTGCTTGGTCCGCTAGTGCTAAACTAGATTCTTGCATATCTAAATGGTACTCTAGTTGTCACAATAAATGATGGTGGGCTGCCTGATGGGAATGCCAAACTCAAAAAGAATCCCCTGAAGCCAAATAGCCCTAGTAGCTGCATTAATAGCTCCCCTGTACTCTGCCTCTATGGACGATATAGCAATAGCATTTTGCTTCTTGCTAGACCAACTGACAGGACCTGAACCTAGAGAGAAACTATAACCAAAAGTGGACTTCTAAGTCTGTGAATCACTAGCCTAGTTTGAATCTGTATATCCAACCAAGTCAACCTCTGTGCCAAATATGTAATGAATCCCAAATCTATGTGAACCCTATATGTAATGCAAGATGCTCTTAGCTGATTTCCAATGCAACTCATGGGGTTCTTGCATGAATTTGGAGACAAGTCCCACTAAATATGATATGTTAGGCCTGGTGTGAGTTAAGTAGATGATACTACCAACAAGTTATCGATACTGAGTGGCATCAACCAATGGTGAAGAATAATCAGTCTCAAGCTTGACTACTGATAGAAAGGGAGTTAGAGATGGCTTGTAATTAGCCATGTGAAACTGAGCCAATAAGTTGAGATCATTCTTAGGTTGTGCAAGAGAAATCCTTGAATCTGACTGTGAGATCTTGATGCCAAGGAAGTAGTGCAACAAACCAAAGTCTGTCAAGTCAAATCTATCTTGAAGAGATGCCTTCACCTTTGTAATAGTTGATGAAGAACTCCTGATGATCAAAAGGTCATCAACATATAAAACCAAAATCAAGAGTGAATCATCCTGCCATAAGAAGTAGACATTAGGATCAGAATGACACCTAGTGAAACCTACTATGAGAAGGAAGGAATCCATCTTGGCATACCAAGCTTGAGGGGCATGTTTGAGGCCATAGATAGATTTCCTAAGTCTGCATACTAAGGAATAATCCTTAACAAATCCTAGCAGTTGCTCCATGTAGATCTCCTCCTCTAGGTCTCTGTGAAGAAAGGCACTCTTCACATCCATCTGATGCACATTCTAACCATGTGTTGCAGCAATATCTAAGGTGAGTCAGATAGAAGTCATCTTTGCAATGGGTGCAAAGGTCTCTGAGTAGTCAATGCCTGCCACCTATAAAAAACCTTTGGTGACCAATCACGCCTTATACTTATCAATTGACCCATCTGCTGCAAACTTGGTCTGATATATCTAGCTAAATCAAACCATCTTTCTTCCTTTATAAAGTGAAGTCAAATCCCAAGTGTGATTTTTGATTAAAGAAGAATATTCTTCCTCCATAGAACTATCCCACTCAAGTACCCCCGATGCCTCTCAAAAAGTCTATGGATCTAAAATTGTAGCAAATAAGGCATGTGGATCTCTCTAAAAATCCCCCATAGTACGTCTGTCATCTACAGGATCTCCTACCCAAGTGCCAGCACTTTCAAGTGTCTGTCTGGCCCAAAGTGACCCAGAAGTGGTCGAGTTAGGTGCTAACTCCTCATCCACTGACTGACTAGAGGTGGATAGCACTACATCACTATCCTCACTGTCTAAACTTGAAGAAGAACAAGATGTCTCTGGCTCAAGAACTTGTTATGGTTGATCTGAATCTGATGAGGAATCATCATGAAGAAGTAGATCTAATGAGGGAGAAGAAGTGTCAAGTGTTGAGTCTCTAGGAATCTCCTGAAAATGGACAC
>JARHVA010002141.1:2637500-2647500 GCA_037957365.1 Torreya grandis
GCACTAAATTTGAGAGTTTTAGGTTGGTTACCTCTATTTATATATTAACTATTTTTTTATGAATTTTGTTTTGATACATGGATCACCTGTATGATCAAGTCCCTAACGTGAACAAGGAAATAAAGAAGATGAAATGCAAAAAATAGAGAAAATTTTAGGAAGTGGGATATGGCCGAGCTATCCTTAGAAAACCAATTTTTGACTGAGTTTTATCTGCATATGGACCTCATGTCAAAGTATTTTTCCCTATGGGAAATATCATATATGAATGCAACTAAAAATTTGTATTTAGAATGCTTGAAAAAATATAGCTTTAACTTGAAATAAAATAATGTTGAATTGGTGAATCACTATTTTATTATCATAAAACTATGTTAAGAATATTTTTTGAATAGATAATTGATTTTGAATTTTCTTTACACAAGAGTATTAGCTAATGTATGTAGAGGTTTGAAGTGAGACACTTGATGTGCTATTATATGATAATATTTTAATTATTTTTTAGAGCAAATATGATTTTACATAAGGGATATCCATTAGGAAGCATCTCATTTCTAAAAACTAGCCATTAGAGCCTCGTAAATAAGTCCACACTAGTGGATAAGTACATAATACATCCTTATCTTCTTAGTGTGCACTTGTCCAAATTTTATATATGCTTCCAAAATTGCATTGACAATGAAGTACCTATTGATTATAGATGTTTAGGTAAAAATTAAGGAAATATGAAAGATGTTCATAGTAATTGCAGGACTTAAAATGATTTCAATAGGATAAATGGTTATCAAAATGAGGAGTTGGCCAAGTCAGGTAAAAATGACTTGTATTGTCAGGAATTTATTGATTTAATTTTTGTGTCTACACTTACACCATTTTATTATAGTGATGTATGAATTATTAGAGTAAACAAAATGTGATATCTAAGTGTTTATACACATTTTATCTTTATCATAGAGTTGTACTTGCCCCATTATTAAGGCATGTGGAGAAGTTTTGAATTGAGAGTGATCAAGTCTTAATTTGAAAAATCATTATAGATTCCTGAGTTATAAATATATGTGATCCAACCCTCATAGATTACTTTTAAATGCGTGAAGATATGGGAACCAACAAAGTTATTTATAAAAGTATAATGAAAATATTGAGTGTCATTAAGCTCTCATGTAGTCCACTTACTAAATTTAATATGAAGATGTGGGAAATAGTATATTGTCTCTCTAAATTACAACAAAAATGTAGAGCATCACTAATCTCAAACTTGGTTCACTTTCAAAAGATGAGTCCCACCCCTGCTAACGGATCTAGATTGAAACTATAAATCTTGAAAACTTTATAATTAATTATTACAAAAGAGAAATACTAATTTTTTCAAAGTGATAGCTTGGTCATAAATTCATATCATGCCCCTTATACTATATAGTGTCACATATGATCTTTTGAATACTATTGGAAGCCTTCTAATTATTTTTACATAATTGTGTTTATCCTCAAGTAGGTAGATAAGTGAAGTACATAATTAAGCTGAATACCCCCATAATATGAAAACTTTGAATTTTGTACATTGTAAATTATCATTTTTAAACATATATTGTTTGTAAAAATCCATTGTGATTCCCCCTTTTTATATGAGAGAGATTGCCTTCCAATCACTTGTTTCAAATTAAAAAATCACAACATTAGTGAAAGATGGATAAAAATCTAATAGCATTTCCTTATATTGAATTTGTATTGAAATATTATAAATTCAACATTTAACCTTTTTAAATATTTTTGTACTTTTTTGGCATCATGTATGTTTGATGTAATATTGTTGTAATCAATGAAGCACATAAAACATGAAATTATTTCATATATATGGCAAATATAGTATATTTAATAGTGAAACATTGAAGCACATAGATAATATATGAATGATATGTATCATGTCACCATAAATATATATTTAAACTCATAATAGTGCATGATAAGAATCATGGAACCATAGTATCCAAATAGAAAACATGTATGCAAAGACATAAAGCTATCATACAAGAAGGCCTAGAGGATGCATAAAAGGTACATGTAAGATGTCACAAGGAGTTTAAATAGAATTTTCATAAATGTCTTACATTTAGACCAAAGGTTTAATATAAAGGACATGGAAATGTCCTCAAAACATAGAGGGAGAAAGGACACACACAAGGCATTATCCATATTTTTAACATATATGAAAGTCTTTATATTTTTTCATATTTGAAAATAGAAGCATGCATCAATGAAATATAGGATAATATCTATATAAAATAATGACATAGATTAATAACATTCATAGTATTCTTAACATGTTTGCCTTTCAAGTGTAGCTAAACAACAAACTCGAAGGTTGATATTTTAATTAACCACAAAGGGTCCCAAACAATTTGGATTGAGTTTTTTTTTTTTTTTAAAAATCTATATTAACATTGATTTTTTTAATTTGAGTATAAATTTACCAATGTGAAAATTTTGATCAAGAACATTCTTTCCATATACTCAAGTGTAATGTGTGCTTGATAAAATTTTAAATACTCGACAGAGAGCATGTATTCATTTGTTATCAATAATTTCTAGTTCATGTAGGTGTTTTTTTTATCTATATTAATTGTCTTTGATAATGTACTTTAGTGATACACATAAGTAAGGTATTTCTATTGTGAGAGGGAACACAACTTATGTTCCATAAAAAAAGTGTAAGGTGTGGCTTGTGTTGGTATATGAACACTTGTTTGATATACCCATAGGTTGTAAACAATCTGATTATACCAATCATATTCAAAATTTGGAATTATCTTTTTAATATTTTGGAAATTATATTATTAGTTTACTCATTTTTCCTACTTCCTTGTGTGTATGAAGGAATATAAAAAGTGTTGCATATTTTTAACTTAGCGGAAAATCTTTTTATTGTTTTATTTTTTAAAATAGTAACCACTATCTATGATGATTGGAAATTGTAACCCAAAGTGAGAAATTATATGCATAATAAGTAAATATAAAATATCTTCACCCTTAATGAAAGATAAATGGATAACCTCTACCTACTTATAAAATATTAAATGGTCGTAATGATGAACTTATTCCTCTCACAGGACTCATGTTTTACATTGACAATCATACCAAATCTCTAAAAGGAAAAGGGTCATGAACATACTATAGGTTGAAATCCATTAGATGGATCATGATTAAGACTACTATGCTTTTAACATTGAAAAAGCATAATTTGGCATGCTCAAAGCATTAATTTTTCATTATTCTCTAATAATATTTTTGGCATAGGAGATTGTAATAAATTGACTTACCACTAAAGTGCAGATCACATTCACTATCTTGTAGATGAAATATGGTTATTGTATCTTAGATATGACTTAGACATCATAATAGTTATTCATGAAATGAGTGATTGAAAAGAGATACACCAATGAGAATATAATGCATTTCTTGATGTTAAATGCTTAATATCCTCATGTGTAACATTTTCTATAGAATTAGATTTATATAGATAATTATAAATATATCATTATACAATTCAGTATTATCCACACATATAGTGATTAAAAGTACTTCCAATGCATTAATGTAAAATATATCCATAAAATGATCATGTGATTGTTTGATGGTAAGCATTACATGAGCATCATTGATATCAATTGGAATTAAAGAATAAATAACAGCCGTTGTATCCACATGATGCTTATATTCTCAAGGAATATTGTTAATAGAAAGATAAGAAAATAATGCCATGAGATAGATGACCATATATTTATATGGAATAAGCTTATCCTACTTGGTTTTATAAATAAACAATACTTGATTAATGATAATATGTGAATATCCATATACATATAAAGATTTGATATTTGATATTTGTATTGTTAATAATCCAAATATGAGAACTTCATATTTAGCAATATTATTGGTAAAGAGAAATCCTAAGAGAAAGGAAAGGATCATAGGCAAACCGTAAGGGGAATTGAAATACAATACCCAATCCAGATCCTATATAACATTTAGACACATTAAAATGCATTTTCTAAGTATCATTTTAAATGCTATTAAAGATAAATTACCTCAATATTCAACATTGATTGGAATTATATGTTGTATTGGAGTGTCAACTAATTGATAAATAAAATCCTTTCCTTCAATAACTTTTTATGAGAGAAAATTTAAATTAAACATAATAAGAAACATTACCCATTATACTATACAACTTTACAAATGGGGTTTTACCACAAGGTATCAAAATGGATTGATTTTAGTAATGACATAGGTCTCATTATGATGTAGATAATGTCATCAATGTTTGGTAGTGAAAATAAGTTATAAACACAACTTTTCAATGATAATATAGTTTTATTCATAATAAATAAGTGTGTGACTAATATATTAAATGGTATGCTCAAAATGAGTGTTATCATGTTGTGCAAAAAAATCACCTAATCTATGCTCAGTATCTAAAAATTATAATAAAAGAGATATATCTTGAATTGGAGTATAAGGATATGTGGATTCAAATTATATTCCTTAAGTTCATAAAAACTTTGTTGGAAATTTTTGTCCCACTCAAAATTTCTACCTTTATTAAGTAAACATGTCAACGAAATTGATTTATTTGATGATTGAGCAACAAAATGAAATATAAATTTAATTCATCATTGTAAACATAAAAAATTTTCTTAAGATCGTTGGTAGTTGCATATGTCTTATAGATTTTACCCTTTTTAAGGTTCACTTTGATACCTCTTTGGGATATAGTAAAACCCAAGAGATTGTTTGTTGTAACTCCTAAGATGCACTTTTTAGGGTTTAAATGCATATTTTACTTTATCATTCTTTCAAATATTTGGTGTAAATTGATAGTATTATCTTTTTAATGTTTGGATTTTTCTAATAAATCATACACATAAACTTCAACTATTTTATGAATGTAATCATGAAAAATATATGAGTCATGGCACATTGATAAGTTGATCCTTCAATCCAAAAGGCATGATAATATAGCAGAATGTTCCCCAAGGTGTGATAAAGTATCTTTCATCTTGATCAATAGGTTTAATCTTGATTTGTTTATACACAAAAAACTAATCTATAAAATATAACATTTCATACCTTATTATAGGATCCATGATCATATATATGTGGGCTAATTAAATCCATATTTGGAATAATATTTGTTTATATTATGATAATATTCACAACATCAAATTTCCCCATTTGATTTTGTTACTAGGACAATATTTGAAATCCACTCATGTTAATCAACAACATGAATAAATCTAGTTTTTAAGATTCATTCAACTTCACTTTTGACTAACAAAACTACTTGATGATGCATTTTTATTATATTTTTATTGACTTGTTTGGCATTAGGATACAAAACATACTTATAATTAGGAAAGTTTTTTCTATGTATGAAAATTGTTTACAATGTGAAAGTTATCATGTTGCACACTATTATATATTGTGACAAGAATTATGTAGATAAGACATACTTTGTAGTAAAATATAAATATTAATTACGTAAGCAAAGATATATCCAACAGCATAAAAAGATTTATATTCTCCTAATTTTAGTTTTTTACAAATATTATATATATTTTTATATTTTTAACATATATGAATGTTTTTCTAGGTTTTCATATATATATATATATATATATATATATATATATATATATATATATATATATATATATATAGTGTGTGTGTGTGTGTGTGTGTGTGTGTGTGTGTGTGTGTGTGTGTGTGTGTGTGTGTGTGTGTGTGTGTGTGTGTGACATAGATTAATAATTTTCATAGGATTATTAACAAGTTTGCCTTCAAGTGCAGCTAAACAACAAACTATAAGCTTTATATTTTAAATAACCACAAATGGTCGCAAACAATTTGGGCTAATTTTTCATTTTTTCTTTTTATTAGCATTGCTTTTTTCATTTTCTTTGAGTGAAAGCTCACCAATGTGAAAATTTTGATTGCGAATATTCTTTTCATATACTCAAGTGTAATGTGTGCTTGATAGAATTTTAAATGTTCAAGAGTGTGCTTTCATTTGTTACCAAGAATTTCTAGTTCATGTAGGTGTTTTTATATATAAAAATTATCTTTGATAATATTCTTCAGTGACACAAGGAAATAAGGTATTTATATTTTGAGAGGGATCACTGCTTCTATTTCATAAAAAATGTGTAAGGTATGGCTTGTGTTGCAGTACGAACTATTATCTGATATGCCCGTAGAGCTAAACAATCTGATTATACCAATTAGCTTCAAGATTTTCAACCATCTTGTTTATATATATATATATATATATATATATATATATATATATATATATATATATATATATATATAATTTACTCATATTTACCATTTTCTTGTGGATATGAAGGAGTATAAAAAATAATGCATATTTTTAACTTAGTAAAAAATATTTTTATTCTTTTGTTTAAGAAATAGTAACTAATATCTATGAAGATTGGAAATGGTAATCCAAAGTGAGAAATTATATGCATAATAAATAAATATCAAATATCTTCACCCTTAGTGAACTATAGATGGATAACATCTACCCACTTTTTAAAATACTCAATCATGGTGATGATGAAATTATGACTTTTAGAAGAATCATGATTTACTTTCCCAATCATATCAAATCTTCAAAAGGAAAATATTTATGAACATACTATAGATTGTAATTCCTTAGAATGATCATGATTAAGAATGATATGCGTTTCTACATTGAAAAGCAAAATTTGGCATGTTCATAGCATTAAATTTTCCTTATTATCCAATATTATTCATGGCATATAACCTTGTAATAAATGGATTTATGACTAAATAGCACACCACATTCACTGTCATGTACATGAAATATGGTTATTTTAGTTTAGATATCACTTAGACATCATAATCGTTGTTCATAAAATGAGTGTTTAAAAAGTGGTCCACCAACGAAAATATAATACATTTATTGACATTATAATTGATTTTTATCCTCTTTTGTTGTACTTTCTAGAAAATTAGAGTTATAGAGATAATTATAGATATATCAATATACCATTCAGGATTATCTACACTTATAGTGATTAAAATTACTTCCAATACATTAATTCCAACTATATCTATAAAAGGATAGTGTAATTTTTTGATTTTAAGCATTGCATGATCATCACTAATATAAATTGGAATTAAGCAATAAATACCAATCATTACATCCACATTATGATTATATTTTTGAGGAATATTTTCAAATGAAAGGTGAGAAAATAATGCCATGAGATAGCGGACCATATATTTAAAAGGAATAAGCTTATCCTCCTTGGTTCAATAAATATATAAGACTTGATTAATGATAAGATGTGAATATCCATATACATGTAAATATTTGATATTTAGTTTTTGTATTGTTAATAATCCAAATATGATAACTTCATATTTAGCAATATTACTGGTAAACAAAAATCCTAAGTGAAAGGAAAGGGTCATAGGGAAAACCTGAGAGGATCTAAATGAAATACCCGATCCAAATCCTATAAAACATTTAGACACATCAAAATATATTTTTTAAGTATCATTTTGAATGCTATAAAAGATAAATTATCTAAATATTCAACATTGATTGGGATTATGTGTTACAATGGAGTATCAACTAATTGATCAATAATAACCTTTCCTTCAATAAAATTTTATGAGACAAAATTTAAATTAAACTCAATAAGAAATATTTCCCATTTTGCTATGCATCCTTACAAATGGAGTTTTTCCTAAGGTATCTAAATGGATTGACTCTAGTAATAAAATGAGTCTCATTATGACATAAATAATGTCATAAATTTTGGTTAGCAAAATCAAGTGCTAAACAAAAAATTTCAATGATAATATATTTTGATTCATAATAAAGAAGTTTGTGTCTGATATAATAAATGGTATGTTCATGATGACTGTCATCATGTTCTACAAGAATATCACCTAATATATAATCAGTAGAGGAAAATTATAATAAAAGAGCTTTATCTTTAATGGGAGGCATAATGACAGGTGGATTCAAAAGATATTACTTAATTTCATAAAAACTTTGTTGAAATTTTTTGTCCAACTCAAAATTTCCATCTTTCTTAAGGAAACATGTCGAAGGAATTTTTTTATTTGATATTTGAGCAACAAAATGAAAAATATCTTTAATGCATCATTGTAAACATAAAATTTCCTTAATATCATGGGTGGTGGCATATGAATTATATATTTTACCTTTTTAAAATCAACTTTGATACCACTTTGGGATATAGTTAAACCCATGAGATTGCATGTTGTAACTCCTAAGATGTATTTTTTTGGATTTAAACACATACTTTACTTTATCACTCTTTCAAATATTTGGTGTAAATTTATAGTATAATCTTGTTGATCTTTGTTCTTTGCTAATAAATCATGCACATAAACTTCAACTATTTTATGAATGTAATCATGAAAAATTATGAGTCATGGCACGTTGATAAGTTGATCCTAATTTTTTCAATCCAAAAGGCATTAAAATATAGCATAATGTTCTCCAAGGTGTGATAAAGTATCTTTCATCTTGATCAATAGGTTTAATTTTAATTTTTTTATACCCAAAAAAGTCATCTATAAAAAACAACATTTCACACCTTATGGTAGGATCCACGATCATATCTATGTAGGGTAATGAAAGCCATATTTAGGACAATATTAGTGGAGATTATGGTAATATTTACAACATCAAATTTTCCCATTTGAGTTTGCTACTAGGTAAATATTTTAAACCCACTCATGATAACCAATAACATGAATACATATAGATTTTAAGATTCAATCAACTTCACTTTTAACTAACAAAGTAACTTCAGGATGTATTTTTATTATACTTTTATTGACTTGTTTGGCATAAGGATAAAAAGCAATGTTATGCAAAGCAACCTTAGGGTTAATACCAAGCATATCTTTATAATTTTATATAAAAAAAAAATTGTAATCATGAATAATCTATTGAATAGGCTTACCTTCATCATCTTGTAACATGGTGGCCAATAGTAATGGTCATGGGTCCTTTTCAATAACAAAGTGGAATACAACCATTTATTCATTAATAATGTTGATTTTTATTCCATAAATTGAGTGTTAGGAATAGTAAATTATTACCATCAAATTGTTCTTGTGGTATGACATCACTAATTTCTACAAAACATGCATGTGCATTGCATTGCTAAGTAAAACATATATTATGGTGAAAAAGGGATATCATCACATGTAATAATATATTACAAAATAATATCATCATTTTAAAATTCATTAAATTCTAGAATTCTACGCGAAATTGAGTCGTCAGTGCACTCGATGAGTATACTAATGTCAACTATAAGACATGGTTGACTTGATTATGATCCATATACTACTCTTTTGAAGTAGATATAAACATAGGGAACTGCTTGGTAGTATGATCCATAGAGAAATAGATTTGTTACTATAACTAAGGATGGATTTGATTTTATTATTGAAAGGCACAATATAATCAATGATACATTGAGCATGTTTACCTATTCCTTGTCCCATATTATAATTATAATTTTATTATTATTTAATCCAAAAATTGTAATAAATAGACGAGGGAAAATGTTTAAATAAATAATATGCAAGAGAAGAGAACTCGAGGTTTTGAGGAAATGTTGGAATGTCCCTAGAAAAAGATTGCATATATGGAATATAAAGATCAATAGGATGCACTAGAGCATAATATTTAGAAGGTTCTTGATCCAAAGGGCATTATGGATCTACCCTCGATAACTCAATTTCATATATGCACATAAATTAGAATGAACAAAATTTATGTCATAAATCCAAGGTCATCTTAATAAAAAATTATAATTGAGGTCATTATGAATAAGTTTACATAAAATAGTTAGAGAACATGGGCTTATCAGTTCCATATTTAGCATTTTTAGAAAATCAAAATTATTGATTATTATAC